>APFE030256260.1:31404-44617 GCA_000404065.3 Pinus taeda
CATCACTCCGATTGAGTAAAGATCTGCTTTACTCAAAGTTGTTCCATATCTTCTCCCGAAGTATGGTCCTACCCCCTGCAACAGCCTAAGTTCTCTCGAAATTTAGCACTTTCTTATCATCTCCATATTAACCACTAACGTTATTATCTAGCTCCCTATGTTTCCCATTCCCGTATTAATATTAAGTAAATTCCCCTATGTAATATCCCTTCCCCCGGTTGAAAAATAACCATAGCAAGTCCCAGGAATTGTTTAGTTTATCAGAAACTAAGAAAGAACCCAACCTCCGAAACCACCTTCCACATACTTTGGACTCCTTCCTAAGTATAAAACTCCCCCGAAGTAATCGGACCCCTTCCGAAACTTCAAAAGCCCTTCACACCCACTTACTTACCTTTTCCCTTCAAAGCCGTTTTCGCATCGCAAATTCGCCATATCCATTCCTCGCCGATGCAACATCGCGAAATCGGCGATCGGCGATCATAAAACGCCGAGTGTCCACTTTGTTCATCCCTCCCTCTCCGCCGATGCTATATCGCGATATCGCATATCGGCAGTCGCAAGCCCCAATGTCCAACCCAATGATCCCCCTCTTTCCCCACCGACGCAATATTGTGATATCGCATCAGAACCTCTTCACCAGCAGTTCATCCAGTACCTCACCACGTCGCGCTATACCAGGGACCCACTGATGACGTCATCCACCGTACAGTCGACGCAGTGCTTACGTTAGCAGCCAGAAAAGCCGAAAAAGCTTCGCGCAAGAAGAAAAGTCGCACTTCGGAGCTCCAGATCAAGAAACAGAGGCAGTTTTTGATGCGCGAATCGCTATGGGAAATAAGCGATTTCAAGGAATATTCAGGGAATCTTCTGATTGCTGAGCCCACTGCACGCCGAAAAAGCCCGAAAATCGCCCAAACGTGCCAAAGGATCCGGTTTGAAGACAACGGCAGATCATTCACAGAGTTTAAAGTGTATCAGATCAAATTAGCAGGCTTCAAGCGTGTCAAAGAGTATCAGTCGACGGTGGAAACCATCAATGTAGCGGCAAAGTGTATCAGAGAATATCTTGAGCAGCGGCCCAAAGCAAGATAAATTTGAATATCTTCCAGCAAATTCATAGAAGGAGAGCGAAACCACTTAAAGCTCTTAAATCATAATAATTGCACATTCAATTCGCACCAAAGCCGAACGGCAGCCCCAAAGCACATTCACTTCAGCAGCACTGCATCTGGTCCCCAAGGGCCTCAATCTGTGACTCCATGCCCAATGGTTCAGAACTTATAACACCTTACTGTGCCTCTTTACTCGAGAATCCTACCTTCCTTCCAATCACAGTCAACATTCCCTTGAAGTCAGAAAGCTAGCCTAAAATCATCAACTAAGGTTGAATCTAAAGGAGAGAGCCCTCTCCGATTGCAAGTGGGCTAGAACCTGCAATCAGAAGATTGGTTTGTGGTTACCTCGGCAGTATCCCTAATAGGAGCCTAGGGACAACCTGAGTGATAAAATAATGGCGACTCCGCTAGGGACCCTCCTCAGATAAATCAATGCAACCAATCTGCATCCTCACAGAGGAAGAAACCGAAGTTTAATCAGCCGACCTGCGTGGTTGCATACTTTGAGAAGTCTTTCATAGAAGCTGGCTCCTAAGAAGCTGACACGAAATACACGATCAAATCCTGATCCCAATAACCCGCCCGCTGTTGGAAATCCGAATCTAATCCCGAAGATCATTAGGCAGCAAAAACAAAAAGACTGCCAGACCCCTGTTAGTCTAGAAGTAGTTCAGCCAATTGTCGTGCCAACCCCCGTCAAAGTCCTAGTCCGAACCACCCCGAAATCCTCTAGCTCATCTCCCCCTTCTCCGAGTAGCTCTTCCACACCTCAACCCCACACCCATAGCCCATCGGTTACTCCCTCATCCCCGGTTATCCCTATAATCCCTCTCGCCTTAGGCGTTCCGCTAATTCCCGTAATCATGGCTAGATATGCACCACTACAACTACCTGCTAATCTTGGGGCAATGCCTCAGGACTATCAATCGAAAATCACGTACTTTGATGGTACAACCTCTTGCACCGCCCTACAACATACAAAGAAAATGCAGGATTATTTCGAGAGTTATGAAATAGATGATGATAGCGTAAGAATGAAGATCTTTGTTCAAAGTCTAACCGGTGATGTTAGAACCTGGTTTAGGGCACTTCCACCCAATTCAATATTAAATCCGGAAGCCTTATACCAAACCTTCATTAACAAATGGGAGAAAAAGAAGGACCCCCTGCACATTCTATCCGAATATGAGTCTATCAAGAGAGGACCTAGGGAAGCTGTTCTGGATTATTGTGCCAAATTTAACAATGTTTACAACGTGATACCACCGAATCTAAGACCTCCACCCGACCTTGCTCTATACAAATTCCCAGATGGATTTGATGCCAAGATGGCGTATCAATTAAGGGAAAGAGCCCCTCAAAGTCTTGCAGAAATGCAAGATGCCGCGGTAAGCGTAGAAGCAAACCTAATCACCAAAAGAAACAGAGCCAGATCCGAAAGAAAAACAACTTTCAAAGAAGAACCCTCCTCTCACGAGCAGAAACTAGATGCAATCATCAGTTCCATGAACAGAATGGGAGATATATTAGACAATGTGGAGAGAAAAAATTCATGGGAAAATCAACAGCCCAACACCGCAAGGAACCCAAACTTCAGAAAAACCCAAAATATAAACATGGGTAGGGCCAACCAGGATCACAACATCAGACCTCCTTTTCAAGAGAACTTCGTCGAGGCATCCACATCTGCTGATCCCACAGACGAGACCCTGATGAACCTGGTGGATTCAGAGAACGGACAGCAATCCTCCTCCACGGAAGAAAACCCCCCATACCTTAATATAGAACAATTCCGCACTAAATCAGGAGAGTCCTTTGAATTTAAACAATGGTATGACACTGCCATGTATGAGGTACATAAGCAATACAAACTAAGAATGCAAACTGTCGATGTGTCTCCGCCCAGCAGGGCAAAGGATGGTAAACAGCCAAACAAGGCTAAAGGGAAAAGCACCAACGGTCATACAAGTGACAACCAGGTCCCAAATTCACAACAAGTTATTGTGGAAGATGTAACAGAAACACATGATTCTATAGAAAAACTGATACACTCTTCCCACCCTGAAAAAGACCCCGAGAGCATTCGTGAAAATATTCCCAGAATAGAGAGACCACGGACATGCATACATAGTGATACGCACGTTCCAAAGGGAAATACTGAAAATACATCGGAGAACGAAAAACTCGTCGGTGTTAATACCTGAAACCTAGCAGAAAAGCCATTCAGCCTAGAAGCTGAAATCAGGAAGCTCAAAATCTCCATCCCCCTCTTAGAACTGGCTAAGCACACTGTATATAGACAACAGATTCAAAAATCGCTCCAATTGCCTGAAATTAGGGATGATGTAAACATCCTAGATGACACCCCTGAATTACTGTTCGGGCCAGAGGTTGATGGAAAAACAGCATTCGGAACTGTTCCACCCTTCTATATCAGCCTGCACATACACGATAAGATATTGCACAATGCTATGTTTGATTCCGGCGCCTCGCACAACCTCATGCCCAAAGCCGTAATGGAAAAGTTAAACCTCGATGTCACCCGACCCTATAAAGATCTGTATTCGTTCGATTCAAGTCAAGTCAAATGCCTAGGCTTAATCAAAGATCTTTGCGTATCTTTAGTCCAATTCCTGAACAAAACGATCTTAATGGACGTAGTAGTTGCCGACATACCCACAAAGTATGGCATGTTGCTATCCCGATCATGGGGAGCAAAACTGCAAGGATCCCTTCAACTCGACCTCTCCTACGCCACTATATCCGTCTTTGGGCAACCAAAGAGACTTTACATGGAAACTCTAATGAAATATGTGGTGAGTAGTGAGGAGAAACCCCAAAATTTTCCAATATACTCAATCCATTCTGATATGGATTCTTTTATTTTTTTTAATGATAATACAAGTCTTCCAAATCCGGATAAACCGCTAGCCCTAGAACAAGAGACCAATGCTAGTGACAGGCCAGTTGACAACTCGCTTGAAATTATTTCTACAGCCCAAACAACCAGCACAGGACAGGAAGAAAATCCCGAAACAGAAGTCACCAGTTCGTCTGCGCTGCAGGCCCCTCAAATCCCCAGAACTCGCTTTGAACCAGAGGTCTCGTGGTATTTAGAATTCGATGGTGCAGTTAACAAATTAGGAGTAGGGGCTGGAGTGTGGATTTACAAAACTCACGAAAATCATGCACAAGGCCATGCCTATAGACTCAATTTTAAATGTACAAACAACATGGCAAAGTACGAAGCCCTTCTCTTAGGTCTCAAGCTACTCAAAACCTTGGGAGCTACCATAATCTCCATCCTAGGTGATTTGGACCTCATTATACAACAGATAAAGGGAAATTTCGTCGCCAATGACAGTATAATGAGAGCTTACAGAGCCACGGCCAGCGAATTGCTTAGCACCTTCAGTGATTTCGAGTTGACTAAAATCGCACGAGAACATAACATTCATGCTCATAGCTTAGCCACCTTTGCCAGCACCTGTAGGTTCCCCTTTGGACCCAGTCACCACTTCACTACAGAAGTAAAACATAGACCATCAATTCCTAACAATGTTGAGAGTTGGCAGGTGTTCCAAGATGATGCACAGATTAACAATTTCTTAACTCTAGAAGGAGAATTCTCTAGCACTAACATTGACATGGACGTTACACCAGAAACACCGTGACTAGATCGCATGACCCTAACAACCCCCATGGCTGAACATATACTCAGCCCGACTATTTTTGACAGCACAAACATAAGGCAACTGAAACAGTCTTGCTCACCTAAGGCAGCCGAAGCGAAAGAAGGATTTATGGACCTAAAAGGAAATATTTTGTCTGCCGGCCTGACCCCATTGGAAGACATGTTCGATAGCAACGGCGTAGCCAGAAAACCAAAAATGGAACCTTTGGATGCCGCCATAGAAGAATACAACATAGGTACAACAGAACATCCCAAGATGATCAAACTCTCTAAAAACCTGCCTCCTGACCAAAAGCCCAAATATGTGGATCTGTTCAAAAAATTCCAAGATGTATTTGCCTGGAGTTATGAGGACTTGAAGTCCTATGACACTTCAGTAATCCAGCGTACCATTCCCCTAAGGCCGAACCAGAAACCGTTCAAACAAAACCTCAGAAGAATCAACCCCATGCTTCTCCCTATGATTGAAAAAGAAATAAAAAGAATGTTTGATGCAGGAATCATTGCCCCAATCAGATTCTCGGAATGGGTATCTAACTTAGTTCCTACCAGGAAGAAAATAGGAGAGATAAGACTGTGCGTAGACTTGAGGAATTTAAACCAAGTCTCCCTAACAGACCACTACCCGTTACCTAAAATGGATCACATCTTACAAAGGGTGGTGGGTTCTTCCAGGATTTCTCTACTTGACGGATTCTCGGGATTTAACCAAATTCTAGTTCACCCAGACGATCAGGACAAAACAGCTTTCACTACACCCTGGGGAACGTTCAAATACGTTAAAATGCCTTTTGGGTTGAAAAACGCCGGCGCTACCTTTCAGAGGGCAATGGATATCGCGTTCGGTAAGGAAATACATGATTTCCTAGTGGTTTACCTGGATGACCTGACCCCATTTTCCAAATCTGACTCGCAACACCTAAAGCACTTAAGGCAGATTTTTACCACATGTAGGAAATTCGGTATTTCCTTGAACCCGAAAAAGTCCCTGTTTGCCCTGGAGGAAGGTAGGTTATTAGGGCATATAATATCAAAAGATGGGATCAGAATCGACCTAGAAAGAATTCAGGCTATCCTCCAAATCCCTTACCCAAGAAACATGAAGGAGCTACAAGGATTCCTTGGGAAAATCAACTTCCTGAGAAGATTTATCCCCAATCTAGCTGAGTCAATGAGGCTACTGAGTAACGTGCTAAAAAAGGACGCCAAGGTGAGATGGTCCCTTGAGGCCAAGCAGGCTTTCGAGAGTATAAAATCGGCCTTGACTCAGACACCTGTCCTAACCAGTCCACAATTTGACCGAGACTTTATCATTTTTTCTTTCACATCAGAACATACCATAGCAGCAGTCCTTCTGCAGAAAGATGATCAGGGAAATGAGAAACCTATAGCTTTCTTCAGCCGAGCTCTGAGAGACATGCCCCTAAAGTTTCAAATCATGGAAAAGCAAGCTTACGCCCTGGTCAAAGCTATTAAAGACTTCAGAATTTATATCCTCTACTCTCATGTGATCGCATATGTCCCCAACGCGGTTGTAAAGGATATACTAACTCAGGAAGGATTGGAAGGCAGAAGATGCAAATGGATTGCTAGCATCCTTGAGTATGATATCGAGATAAAGCCCACCAAGCTCATAAAAGGACAAGGGCTAGCTAAGCTAATGGCCGAAACAAATTTCCAAGTGCTTAACATTAATCAGTTGGACGATGAAGAGGAGCTGGCGACTCCACAGGTCAGTGATACCTTCACACAGTCCCCTTGGTACTCTGATATTTGTTTTGTATTGTTAAACCTGTGCACTCCCCCAGGATTGTCCAGAACTAAAAAAAGATTTTTAAGAATGAAATCATCTAACTTCTGCGTCATAGATGGTTCCTTATATTGGAAAAATTATGAAGGTATTTTGCTTAAATGTCTAACTGAGGATGAAACTAACAGCGTCATGAGAGAATTTCATGCAGGTGATTGCGGAGGCCACTTATATTGGAAATCCACGGCGGACAAGATCTTGCGGGCCGGTTATTACTGGCCCTCTTTGTTTACAGATGTGAAAAGATTTACTGCCTCATGCCATAAATGCCAAATCTTTGAAGGAAAAAGAAAATTATTACCTCTTCCCCTAAAGCCCATTTCAACCGAAAAGCCTTTTCAACAATGGGGTCTTGACTTCATTGGAGAAATTCATCCATCCTCTTCAGGCCAGCACAAATGGATTCTAACAGCCACCGACTATTTCACCAAATGGATTGAAGCCATCCCGTGTAGGCAAGCCAATGACTCCACCATCGTCCAGTTTCTTGAAAACAACATCCTGTCCAGGTTTGGCTGCCCGAAGAAGATAATTGCTGACAACGTAGCTGCCTTCAAATCCAATAAAATCATTAACTTTTGCCACAAGTACCACATTACCTTAGGACACTCTAGAGCTTATTACCCCCAAGGCAATGGCCTGGCCGAGTCCTCCAATAAGAGCCTCATCAATATCATAAAGAAGGTGCTAGAAGAGAACAAAAAGAACTGGCACAAAAAGCTCACCAGCGCCTTATGGGCAGACCGAATGACCACCAAAAAATCCATCGGGATGAGCCCCTATGAACTTGTGTATGGCATGGAGGCTAGGTTCCCTTCATCTCTGGGCATACCAACTATCAAACTGTTGCAAGAAATTCAGGCTGAACCAAACGACATGCAGAGAAGGATTAATCAGACCATTCATCTTCAGCAAACCAGAGAACAAGTTTTCAACAGAGCTCAAAATCTACAGGAAAAACTCAAGAAAATGTTCGACAAAAGAACCAAAGCGGAGGATTTCCGGGTAGGCAGCAAAGTCTTAAGGTGGGACGCAAGAAGGGAAGACAAGGGCAAACATGCTAAATTTGATTTTCTGTGGAAAGGTCCGTACACTATCAGCGCTGTGCAAGGCAATAACACGTACTTTCTCAAATCGCTTGATAACAGCACAGCAGAGGAAGGCCCAATTAACGGTCGAATGTTGAAGCACTACCATGATCCCCCTACTTGAAAGAGCAGCTGATGATTGGTTTGTACATACCTTTTGACTTTTAGAATTTATAGTACCGGGAACACGCGGAAGAAAGCAGGTGATGCTTCCTAGTTTTGCAGAAGACAGCAAGAAAGTAAAAATCAAGGCGTTCTGGCCTGCTGTTCTTGACTTCCCGCAAGGAGAAGCCATCCCCGAGTGGAGCCACTATTAGCTCCTGCTGCAGCAGGTATTCATTTTTCATGATTGGCATTTCACAGGCCAAATATGTCGTACTTTGCTTGCTGCAATGCTCCATATTTGCTCAAACAGTGTCCAAATGAAGAAGGCTACTTCAAGATTCATTCAATTGCCTTCAAATTTTGTAAAAGTTTTCCTGGTATCGCTACTTTTAGTTAAAGGGAGGTCCAAACAGTTTAATCTTGGTCTTCCTAGGTTTAAATTTCATGTTTTAGAATGTAGAGATTGTAAGTCTGTCCAAACAGTTTAATCTTGGCAGACTCTTAGATAGGTAGAGAAACAAGAGAGTCCAACAGTTTAATCTGGGCTCTGGAAGAAATAAGGGTAGTATGTGGATAGGAAACATCAAAAGAAAAATGTATGATGGGTTTGCAAGTCTAAGTGCACCCCCAAGCAAAAGGAGAAAAAATGCTAGGAAGTAGGATGGGTAGGTAGTTCTGAGGCTGTTGAATTGTTGACAAGTTCCAAGTTTGCAGGTATCCGATCATGCAGAACATAATTAGCAAATATTTGTAAGCAAAAGGCTCGAATGAGGTATAACTAACTCCCCTTCTCTGCTTTCCCCCGATCATTAACTAACATCCCCAAAAAGAGGTCAAGATCTGCTTGACACATCTTTAGTTCATCATCTTCATCACTCTGGTTGAGTGAAGATCTGCTTTACTCAAAGTTGTTCCATATCTTCTCCCGAAATATGGTCCTACCCCCCGCAACAGCCTAAGTTTCCCCCAAACTTGGCGCTTTCTTACCACCTCCACACTAACCACTAACATTATTATGTAGCTCCCTATGGTTCCCGTCCCCGTATTAATATTAGGTAAATCCCCCTTTGTAATATTCCCTCCCCTTGGTTGAAAAATAACCATAGCAAGTCCCGGGAATTGCTCAGTTTATCAGAAACTAAGCAAGAACCCAACCTCCCAAACCACCTATCGCATACTATGGAATCCTTCCTAAGTATAAAACTCCCCCGAAGTAGTCGGACCCCTTCCGAAACTTCAAAAGCCCTTCACACCCACTTACTTACCTTTTCCCTTCAAAGCCGTTTTCGCATCGCAAATTCTCCATCTCACTTTCATGCAAAACAATGCCCATCCGTTCCCCGCCGATGCGACATCGCGAAATCGGCGATCGGCGATCGCAAGCGCCGAGTGTCCAATCTGTTCACCCCTCCCTCTCCGCCGATGCGATATCGCGATATCGCATATCGGCAATCGCAAGCACCACATGCCCAACCTAATGATCCCCCTCTTTCCCCGCCGACGCGATATCGCGATATCGCATCGGAACCTCTTCACCACAGTCCACCAGTACCCCACCACGTCGTGTTGTACCAGGGACCCACTGATGACGTCATCCGCCGTACAGCCGACATTGTGCTTATGTCAGCAGCCAGAAAAGCTGAAAAAGCTTCGCGCAAGGAGAAAAGTCGCACTTCAGAGCTCCAGATCAAGAAACAGAGGCAGTTTTCAATGCGCAAATAGCGCAAAGCGCTATTCGCGCATCGCTACGGGAAATAGGCCATTTAGAGGAATCTTCAGGGAATCTTCTGATTGCCAAGCCCACTGCGCACCGAAAAAGCTCGAAATCGCCCAATCATGCCAAAGGATCCGGTTTAAAGACAGCAACAGATCATTCACAGAGTTCAAAGTGTATCAGATCAAATCAGCAGGCTTCAAGCGTGTCAAAGAGTATCAGTCGACGGCGGAAATCATCAATGTAGCGGCAAAGTGTATCAGAGAATATCTTGAGCAGCGGCCCAAAGCAAGAGAAATTTGAATATCTTCCAGCAGATCCATAGGAGGAGAGCAAAATCACTTAAAGCTCTCAAATCATAATAATTGCACATTCAATTCGCACCAAAGCTGAACTGCAGCCCCAAAGCACATTCATTTCAGCAGCACCGCATCTGGTCCCCAAGGGCCACCTTGTCACCTGTTCTGATTCAGCTGCGCCCAGTGCAGCCAAAAAGATTTACTTGCATTTATTTCCAGCAGCATTTAGATTTTTGAAGAGTTCTAAGCAGACCTGTCAAGGTCACCTGTAATGATGTCTTCCTGATATTTTGTTTATAAATACCACCCGAAGCGATATTGTAAAGGGTTGGTTGGTTGGTTGGTAGTAGTAGTTGTTGGTCAGTTTCCTTTCCATCAATTTTCTCTGAGTAAAGACTCGCACTGTAACTGTCATATTTTATAATCAAAGATTCTTGAAAGCATGGATTGCGAAACAACTTGCTGTTTTCTCTTGGCCAAGGAATGATCACGGAATTCCTGTGTCTCTGCATGATCCAATAAGTGTTCTTCTCCCCTGTTTATTTTATGTTTCTATCATCTTTCTGCCTTTCTAAGCTGCAGGAAAAAAGAATAGCTTAAGATTTGTTTAAATACACCTTAAGTTCAATTTCTGCACTTTTCGATGTTTTCTGCCGAAACAGTTATGGGCTAGAATTCTTAACTGCTCTAGTTTTCCCTGTTTCTTTTGAATATGAGTGCATGTCTTTGGAATTCTTAAGTGCTCCGGGATTCCACTCATCCACTTCTCCCCTTGGTAAGCATGATGAAATGATTCTCTTTTTCCTTTCATCCCTGATATTCATTCCATACTTTCAGCAGCCTGAGTATTGTATCTTGCGTGGCTATCCCGCTTCGTATCCCCTTGTGACCAAGAAAACACTCGCATGCCTCAATCTATGACTCCATGCCCAATGGTTCAGAACTTATAACACCTTACTGTGCCTCTTTACTCGAGAATCCTACCTTCCTTCCAATCACACTCAACATTCCCTTGAAGTCAGAAAGCTAGCCTAAAATCATCAACTAAGGTTGATTCTAGATCAACTAAGGTTGAATCTAAAGGAGAGAGCCCTCTCCGATTGCAGGTGGGCTAGAACCTGCAATCAGAAGATTGGTTTGTGGTTACCTCAGCCGTATCCCTAATAGGAGCCTAGGGGCAACCTGAGTGATAACACTACTAAGTCGCACAATGGCTCTGCCTGGGTAATTTGCTGACGTAGGAGCTTAACTTGATTTAACAATGCTTTATTTAATTGAAGCGCCTCTGCTTTAAACTCATCTACCTGAGGGAGCTTTTTCATTTGCTCAATTTGAGCTGATAATTGAGCGATTTTCTCATATTTAGATTTTATTATTCCCTCAGTTGATATTTTTAATTGCGCCAATGCTGCGAATAGCTCCTTTTGCCTTTGGATTGCGCTCTCGTCAATCCTCTGTTTCTCCTCTTGTAATTGCTTAGTCAGCTGATAATTATTTTGTTGCTGTACTTGCAATTCCTGCTCCGCCTGCTCTGCCTTCTGCTGCACTTCCGATAATTGAGCCTGTAGCAAAAAGATGTCTTGATCTTTCGCTTTTAATAGACTGCTAAGCTCCGATGCTTTATCAATGGTTGCCGCCGAATATGCTCCAGTGTATTGCGATAGCTCTGTTAAGTCATCGGAGGGATCAAATTCTTCTTTCCACACAACATTGCCCGTTACTGTTAATTCAGGGAATAGAGAAGGTTGATCAGCCCTTCTCCTCTTCCTCTGTCGCTTTACAACAGCTTTATGCTTAGGGTTGTAGAATACATCCAAGGGGGGAATTCTCTTCTCTTTGCAAAATGATTTCGCCCGCTGGGCCTTAGGAATTATTTTTGTTTCCTTTGATTTGGGTGGGTCGTTGGTTTCGCCCGAAACCTGTTTTGATGTCGCTTCCTGTATGTCGCCCTCTTTAGATATCTCATCATCTTTAGAGAATTCTAGGTTGCCGATGATTGAATTGAATTGCTGCCATTGCTAGAGAAAATTCGGATCAATTTGTGTATCATCATTAACTTTCGAGCTACCCTCTTCTTGAGTTTTTGCCTGGGTTTCATCCTGTTGCTGCACATTTGCCTGGGTTTCTTCCTGCCTCTGGTTATGCACTTCCTCCTGCTACTTTGATGTAGTAGGAGGTTGCTTATTACTTTGCTTCTCAGGCTCACTTGATTTTGTCATCGTTAGAGTAGTCGCTAACAGGTCTAGAGGCAGAGCTTGCAACCTCTGTTCTCTAATTCTGTTAAATTCGACTAGCCCCTCATCGTTGTATTCATTTATGGCAAGCGATTTAACTTGATATAGAAACTCGGCCGATGCAAACAAATCCTCAAATCTGTCTTCTTTGTGCTCGAACTTGGCCAATTTGGGCTGGTCGAGCGCATTGTAAGCGATTTTTCTAGGATCGTATTGCCTGCTTGGCAGAGTGGCTAGAGTCAGCGAATTTATTTTCCAAGCTTCCTTCTCTGCATGTTTGATATCATGCAGAGTGTAAATTCCAATTCGCAGGGGAAAGGAGGGCCAGAGATGCTTCTTTGCTTTTTTTAGGGTCTGAGTAACCCCATCGGCATTGATTTGATAAGCTACTTCCCTAGCAAGTAACTTATAAGGGATGTATAGTGGAAGCACATGGGGCTTGGCCTGACTGCCAAAAACTCTAATATAGGTGAATTTCTCTTCTCCAAACCAACTTGCTATGATAGTTAAATCCACCCCTGCTTGTTCAGAAATCTTCGGGGCAGGCTTATCAAAAATGGAGTAATGAATCGGCAACATGAAACCGTTGCAGATTTGATACAGGTGGTGTTTGTAGTTGGTCTTCCACAACTTCTGATGATATATGTGGACGGCTGTGGGGTCTTGCGATGTCCACCTCCATCCGAGCACAGGGAATTCAGAATTAAAACATAAAACGTCTAACACACAGGCACTGTAGTAAAATGGCGGAATGAACCTCTCTGTGACGCGAGAATTAAATCTGAAATTAAGAATTGCCTGTTGGCATTATGATATAAGTGTTGTCCTTGATGGCAAGATGACAGATTATAGTGCAACAGATCAGTAGCAAAGAATTGATGATCAGATTACAAAGAATGAAGAAAGCTGAGTATACACGTAGGTTCACTATATACCAAGTCGCGTACAGAGGCAGGATATACTCAGGTTCACTATGTACCAAGTCGCGTATATACGCAGGTTCGCTATATACCAAGTAGGGTATACACGCAGGTTATACTCGCAAGTTTTTTGGGTATACAAAAATGCGTATACACGCGGGTTTGTTGATCAGAAGTCGCGTATGCGTATGCACGCACTTCCATGCACGGAAAAGCGCGTACATGTTGGAA
>APFE030256260.1:45937-57403 GCA_000404065.3 Pinus taeda
TATTCTGCTTACTGTTAATAAGGTTAATAATGTTCTGATGCATTTACTGAAGATAAGCTAACTGAATCATAAGATTACTGCATGTACGCTGGTTGCTTTTAACACAGTCGCGTATATACGTGGATATCCTTAACTGAAGTTGCATATATGAATCTGAGTATGAAAATGAAAATTTTTTACTGATTTGATAATACTGATTCACCCCCCCCCCCTCTCAGTATTACTTCCAACATTGCCATGGCTAACTTATCAGATAATATATCCGCCCAATCCATTATCTCGCCACTACATGCCGCCTCCATTAAGGGGACCATTTCTATGGTAAAATTGCCGAAGTCGTGTAATCCCCATAGTCTACACATCATAATCCCAGCATAACAGTAAGGAGAACATAGAGAATCGACTGAGTACTTACCCGAGGATTCGTGCTTGTGCTTTGCTGTATTTTGTCTCCAGCCTCGAATTGGTTTGGACTCAGTCTCATTTTCTGCTCGGAACTTCTCCAGGAATGTCGTGTTATACTTCTTCTCTTCTGCCGGAAAATGATACATTTGCCTTAGATCTTTGGCTCGAAAAGAACCGAAAATCCTCCCATCTACAGTGCTAAACGTTCTATCAGTAATTGGGATCTCTTGAATTGCCCACCTTACCACATCTGTATATGGGAGAGTTTGCTCCCGGGCCGCTATTCTGTGAAGAAAGGAATTGGCCAAGTCTTTTAGATAAGCCTCAGATTTGCTAGTACTGTCGCATGAGACTTGTATTCCCGTCACCCTCGGCTCTTCGGCTTCAATCAAGTTATATGTTCCTTGCCAAGTGGCTCTGGTAAGTCCCAGGCACATAGTGTCTAATATGAGCCCTTTCTTTTTACTGCCTGGATCAACAACAGATTGCCCTGCGGCTGGTGAAGCGGAAGGCATTGTAGTCTTTTTGGACTTCTTTCCCATTCCACTCAAATCTGTCTCTGCGGGAGAATTCTGCACAGAGAGAACGATAGGCGTAATACAGGAAACAATAACATGCATCGAATAGACTGAGGTATATATATATCTTGATAAATTCATGGTGATCGATTGATTTAAGACGGCTTCGGATCAAATCTGTGAATAGATGGCAAGCTTGCTGTTTTCATTAAATGCTCATTAAGGCCTGTCAATCTCATTAATACCAGTCGCTTCGGTTAATGGCCGAATGATTTATTTGAAGCATGCCTTGGGCAATTTGGCGGTTGAACGTGGATGAGCGGCTTTTCGAAAGATAGTGCCTTAATTACGAATAAATCGTATTAAAATGCCTTTATGGTTTTACTTTGAAAACTGTGCTTATGCCCTTTTCGCAATCGAGCATCGGGAAAATCCTAAGTCATTGCTTTGGTTCCATTTGGAATCCCCGATCGCTGATAGCGATATCGCATCGCGTCGGGAGTAACGAGTGGGGCGGTTAAGCATGTGTGCATGGTGAATCCCCGATCGCCGATAGCGATGTCGCATCGCATCGGGGCGAGAGGGAGCTTATTTGCATTTAGGCATTATCGTCGATTGTCGATTGCCGATTGCCGATATCCCATCGCATCGGAGCAAGGGGTCCTTAATTGTGTTACTTTATGTTTCACCGATACCCGATAGCGATTTCGCATCGGAGCAAATCAAAATGTCCTCAAGTTGTGTTTCCTTTGTCATTGCGATATGCGATCTTGTGATCGATTTATCACAATGACAAAGGATAAATCGTTTTACGTTAAGGTTTTTTTGATTGGGTTATTGTAGAGGCCCTTGGTGATGTTTTCTTCTATTTCTTTGGGCCTTTTAGAGTAGAACTTAAATTGATACCAATTAAAACAAAAATTAAAAAGGGACCCATTTCATAGTATGGTTTTGGAATAATAATGATATGAAATGGGGGGTTGTTATAGGGCACAACAGGTTAGTTGTTCAAAGATTTAATATATATCAAAATTTAGAAATTGAAACCTTAGAAATCAACTTTGAAAACACGAAGTGATCATAGAAACCCTCAAAGAATATTGGATGAGCCGTCAATAAAGTCAGTTACTTTGATCTAATTTTGAATTTGTTCATTCATTTCCAACTTACTAGCCACTTGAGGAAAGAAGAGGGAATATTAGGAATCTGAAAAATCAGAGTCATAAAGTCATCTCAAATTGCCTTTGCATGCTTAATAAGACAAATTTTGGACATAAAAATTAATATTTTCATATGCTATATTATTTGAAATTTTGGACGAGTAATTACTCTAGACAAAAAGGAAAAATATTGTTGAGGAGTTGATAAATATAAGATGATGACTTCACATTCCATGGAAAAGGTGGAACCTTTCCTTTTTCTTCATGTCTACAATGTTGCATTTTCCTTCAAGGTGAAGGTAAGAGTTGCTCATAGGTAATATGACTACCTTCACATAGGATATTTCCTTCATCTTCATGTCTACAAGGTTGCATTTACCTTTAAGGTGAAGGATTTGCTAAAAGATAATATGAACACCTTCACATTCAATGGTAATGGTAGGATATTTCCTTTTCCTTCATGTTTACAAGGCTGCACTTGCCTTTAAGGTGAAGGAAGGACACAATAAATATGTATTTAGTTTCACTAATTCAATTACACTATAGGTTGTTCATAAAATGCTTTATTAAACCAAAGGTTAGTATGAACCAATATGAATTTTCATAAAGTTTTTCATTTAAGCTCATCTTATTTCATCTATGCATATAAAGAATAAAGCTAACCACATGTCTGATTTCATCCTCTTTCTTATTCACATACAAAGAATAAAGCTAAATAAGAAGTCTGATTTGTTTTGTTCTATATAACTTTTCCTCATCAAATTCAGTGCATTGAGTTAAATTCTCATTTAAAATTACCTCTATCCCCCTCTCCTTCTCACTTGTTTTGTTTTGGGATTGTTAATTTATTTTGCATGTATTGGTATGGTAAATGTGATTTCCTTATTTTCTCCAGAAGTTAAATGTTGAGTGTCCATTTTTGTATGATCCACTCTTCAATGAGTAGGAGGGAATATGTTCTCCCTACAAAATGTCATAATAAGGGAGTTTTAGTATTTACAATTTTGTATTTGAAGTATATAGTGTTGCACAATGTTAAAAACTTAAGGTTAGGTTTGTGGAAGTTCACAGTTTATAATTTTCTGCAAAGGAAGGCTTACAAATTTCACAATAGAAGGTTTGAAAATCCCGTAATAGAAGCCTTCGGATTCCCTAGAGTAAAACGATTTGTGGATATAATTCAATGTGTGCAAGTGCCACAGAGAAACTTGCAAATTGTGGTTATCTATGCAATGATATCGTTGCATTTGGGCATGACAACCTAGATGAATTTTCTTCCATAAAGCGAATGATCTCTCCAAAATGTACAATTCCAACAATATTATTTTGGATGTGGGTCAGGAAATGACATGAAATAGTAGACATTTTCTAGGAAAATATACGGCCCTACAAATTGTATATTGTATCCACCAAATTCTATGTATAGTATACTAATAAATAACAATGACAATGGTAGGAATATTTTATGCATTTATTTTTTCAGTTGGGGAAGTGAAGGGCTAAAGCTTCAGGTACTAACATTTTCACTATGTTCTAGAAGGTCTACACTATTTTCTTAGAATGTTTCTATCACTAGGGTGTGGCACTCAGATTAACTTATATCTCTCCTGGAAATCCAAGGCACTCTTCAGAAACACCTTTCATGCAAAAATCCAACAAGGATGCACTAAATACACCATGAAACATAGGTATGAAGGAAACCTCCTAAGGAATTATTTCTAAATCCATTATTGCTATATTTATTCCACAAACTAACCTCTTCCGTAAAGAGTAACATAGTGTGATACTTTTGGTCAAACCCAAGTTTCAACTTGCTCTAGGTCTGAAATTTGAATCTTGAAAATTTTAGATTATTCTCCTTCAACGTACTACAATGATAACCTTCATAAGCCCTTCCTATCTATTAGCTAAATCTCAAACAATTTAAGGTAAATATGATTTCTATGAAACAAAAAATTGTAATTGCATGATAGTTGAAGGTTCCATTAATAACTTTAAAAGATAAAATGGGTCTAGTTTGTTTGAACCAAATCTTGGGTATGAAAATTGAGATACATATTTTTAAATTATAGGTTGAAGCATAATTATTCAACAAAATGCTTGATAAAACTAAAAGGCTTGAAACTACTCCCATTGCCTATCAAACATGAGTATTCATGTTTTAGAAATCAATACTTCAAATAAAAGAAGCCAAAAAATCAAAATGTGAAGAGTGGGAAAGATTACTACATTCATCTACTTTCCCTTCAGGTATCATATCCTATGTTGGAAACAAAAGTTCATGCCTTATTCCCAAGATGTCACATTATTCGTTTTTTCACTAGGAAAACCTTAATTTTCCAAGCTAGCATTGTTGAACAAGGTTTGGAACAATGTCAGGGAATTACTAATCAACTGGGAGATCTTTTTGCATTATTTTTTAAGTCGTGGGAGAAATTATGACTCCCATTGCCTCCAATCAAATTATGGAAACCATCAAGGCATGTATCATGGTTTCTCAGAGCGACACATAAGAGAGAGATTGATAACAAACTCTTACTAGAAAAATAAGACATGTCCTTCATGTTGACCAACGTGGAATTCAGATGATATATTGTATCATGGAGTAGCTCCCCACAATCCTGCTGGGCCACATGTTCATCTCCCAAAATAGGAACAGGGGCCACAACATTGGAGTAGGGTTAGAAAAGTTGCTCCATGGTGGCTTGAATAAAATCCTTGGGTTCCACCAGTTGATCAGCACCTGGATATGTGACCTGCATAGACATGCACAACTTAGGCAGTATGTATATTGGGAGATATACATACTAGGTTCGACTCATGAGTATGACCTCAAACTTGGATGTCAAATACAAGTAAGATTGATTTAGCTTCTTTTATTTAAATAACAAAAACCCTAGAATAAGGGTTACATTTCCATTTTTCCCTCCTCGAGGACAATGTAGCCTCAAAAGAAAAGAAAAAAACAAGGAATACAACACCTACACATGCCCTTCCCAAAGGTAGTTCGACATTCCACCAACTCTTTCAAGAATGTCCTTAATTTGATGGGATGGATTCAGCTGAAGCCTATCACATATTTCTAATGCTCCATTCTACTTAGCTCCAAGCACAACCCATAATTCATGTTCATGTCAAACTCCTTTAATATTTTGTCCACTTCATCACTTTCATCATCTACAATAAAATCAATCTTTGCAAAACGAGTCCGAAACAATGAAAAAAGCAAGAAAATGGTCATGTGGGAGGGTAATAATGTAACTTGCAGTGATGTTAGCAACAGATAACTTGGCATAGCCACATATTGAAGGTGAGACATCCAATTACTTCTTGCTAGATTTAGCAAAATAAAAAATGGAATTGATCTTCTTCCTCTGAGGGGAAAGGGCATGTAAATATGTTCTTGTCTGCCCATTCTCATATATTGAAAACACAACCCTTTCCAGTTCATTTATCGGTGGTGATAGATGTCAACGCCTACTTTGATGTTGGTCTTTTTGAACAATTTTATTCATATCTCTACCGCCTATGATGATCCAACGATGGAAATCCTTCTAATCATCTAACACACAAATACGAGCATTCACAATCAGACATGGTGACATGGAGGGGAGTTCTTCTTAGAGAAACACCTTACAACATAATTAGTTTTTATTAATTTACAAGTTTAAATTTCAACAATTAAAAATTAATAATTTAAAAAATAATAAATAAATATTTATTTATTTTTTTCAAAAAGTTTGGCATAAATTATTATTAATACATTATAATTTATATTAATTTGTAAAAATAATATTTAGCAAACAAAACACTAATACTTGTTGTGAAGATAAATCCCCTCTGCGGATAGAGGCGATCTCCCTAGCCCAATGAATAAGTCTAGAAAAAAATTTAACAAACTAATGCAACCTTTCCTATCTTATGTTTAAAAATGAAGAGAGAGGGAGAGAAAGAGAGAGAGAAACCTACTTCACTTTGATGTTAATTTCTCAATCCTTTGATGACGGCTTTGATCCCTTAGCTTCTGGGCTCGCTTCTTTCTTATTCCTTCCATTCGAGTACCTACAAGAGGGATTAAAGGACAATACAATATACAAGAGCATACATAGTATATATCAAACATAAACTACTCGATAGATCAAGGAGTATCAAGCTAAATGCATAAATATTTAGACATTTATGGAAAGTGAACATCAAATGTATATATTAATGAATAAAAAAGGGAAGCATACAACCATTTCCTTGATGTTGGAGACCTCCTTTCGGTGGATTTCCAAATCCAAGCCAAGACTCTTCAAGCACTCCTTCTCCAAGTTAGATGGGTAACATTTAAGCATAATCTAAACATAGGAATGCAGGCAATCAATGACCAACCATTTAGAGATGGAGGGAGTTTGATTTATAGGAAGGGAGAGGGAGTTAGGGATTCACAAAAGAGGGAGGAAGGTAATCTCAAGGGGAAGGCCCTTAAAGGTAGGATCAAGAGCTCAAAATGGGAGAGCTTGACCATATCTCTACCCAACAACATCCAACTCATTGTTTCTTGAAGTTTCTAGCATACAAAGATTCTCCTCCATTTTGAGAAAACATGCCAGAAGAGGTTCAACGAGGGATTTCATATCAAAACCCGCGCTGGCAGTGTTAGTTAAAAGAACTACATCTTACCATCAACACAAGAAAGCAATGGATTAAAGATCGCTTGTCCTAAAATTTAAGGTTTCAATCAACCTTCTCCAGAATTGACATAGGGAAATTTTTCTTCAATTCTTCAGTGATGTTTTAGTATGTGTTTCATGATGAGTACACTTCACCGTTGTCAACATTTTGGCACTTCAACATGTGGAACAAGAAGTGAGTAGCAGGTGTGAAAAAATACTGTGTAACAGATTCCCCCTAAAGCATGAAGGCAAAATGGGGAGTGATGGGTGAAATTCTTTACAAGTCAAGGCAAGGACTGGAAAAACACCATCAGGAGACTTGCATATCAATCATATACATATACATATCTGACATCTTTGATATAAAAATTCCCAATGATACATGAATAGGAATCTAAAAATACATAAATCCATGGCATGGGCGCAACCATCCGAATACAAGAGACCTTGTGCATGGATCCACGGTATGGACACAACCATCCAAATAGAAAGGATCAAATACATAAACCCATAGTATGGTCACATCCATCCATATAATCATGTGTACAATCACGAATAATTCACAACATCATGCAACCTGGATTTTATAAGATAGAATCCAAGGTCTTGAGCTTCGTCCCGATTTGATCAATGTACGAATACTAGCATGTCAATAGATGTGTTGAAGTTGAACATGATAGAAAACCACAAGTTTGAATAATGAAACTGAACTCGAACACCCGTAGAATCACTCAATCAAAGGCTAATGATGTAAACCTATCGTCGAATGCAAATAACTTGCCATTACGACATGCAAGCTCTGAGGCACTATAAGGGAGTTTCTTGATCATCTTCTTGGATAATGAGCCATAATGTATCCTACATCATTGACATGAAAAAAAGGATATAGTAGAGTAGGTAAGTTTGATTCATGATTGTGGTAGAAAGTCAGACAGTGTATAAATGAAAAAAACTACAAATAGGACTCCTCTTGAACATATCGGCGACACGACTCCAGAGTTTGGCAGTATTTGACTAAACATAGGATCATAGGTCATGATGACGAAGCAATATAATCAGATGAGAGGTAAAATGGATTTCCAAAACCTAGGAAAGTAAGTGACTAAGTGAGGATATCCCAAACCCAACATGAGCAACAAATGAGTGTTGTGTTGAAGAGAAAAATGATGCCCTTAAAAAAATACAAGAGATGTTCACTTTCATTTTTCCCCCACTATTTCTAGTGAGTACCCCATTATTCTTTATTGCAATCTCAAATGAGATAGCATATGCTTTTCATATAAGTTCATCCTTCGGATTAATCCATCCTAGTAAGTTTAACAAGCCCTAGGAAGGAGAAAATTGGTCTTTTTCATGGTGACAAGTATGGCATCATTTAGGTTTTAGGTGAAAAATAAAACTCCAAAGGTCCTTTTTTCATAAATTGTCTCTTGAACCCGAAAAGGTAGAAAACAAAATCTAAGAGAACCTCTTAGCCATGTTCGACTAAGGTATTCCTTTTTTGTACAACAATCTATCTCAATTTAGAAAAGGGTTAAACTTATACTGAATAGACCTCATTTCATTTACTTTAGCGAGTTTGAAATGATAAGTACTCGACGACCTTTTCATGTTTCGAGAGTCAGAAAAGAGCTTAAAGGTGACTCAAGGGGGTCTCTTTTTCACTTATTTTTTATGATTCCAAAAAAGTGATAAAATAAAAGTCATTGAATCATTCATAATTAATCAACATCACCATGATCCATGACCTGTCACTACACAAGTGAAACACACATTACCCATTTTGAGGAAAAATATTAAAATATAAGTGAAATATGCTCTAATTTGGTAAAAATGTTATTTAAAAACTTATGAAAGCTAAAAAAAGTAAATAATTTTTACTATTTTACCATTTTGCAAATCAGAGAGAATTTTTACCCTATTTTACCTCGATCTTTAGGTGAGGAGTACGATCAATCCTAGACACCATTTGTTGAGTCGTTTGTTGCAAGTAAGAGATATGTCCCTTCCCTTCAATTTGGTTGTAATTAAATCCATTTTAATCCATATATTAGGTTGTAAGGAGGGCTTAAGAAAATTTTATGTCAAGGGCAATCAACGTGGGTTTTACCCATCAGACCCATGCTGCTCACCTTGTAGCCAACTGTGATAGTGCACTGGAAGCGCAGAAAAATATATAGACAAAGGTGTTGGTGCAGAGTTGTGAATTTTTTTGAAAATCCTCAATGTTTAATGATTTGTTTCCATAGAAACTCATGAAATGTTGTTTTATGGATGTTCCATAGGTTAATTAACCAAAAATGGAAATCAAATGGAAAGAAAGAGGACACGAAGTAGAATATCATCAAGTAGCCCAGGACCCAAATTTCATTGATGCCCTTCAAGAATGCGGGTTACTAAAATTCTTCTAGATTCCTAGGATTAAGAGCAACGATGAGTTACTACAGCATTTGATTGGTTGGTGGGATGTGGATCGCCAAC
Organism: Pinus taeda; assembly: GCA_000404065.3. NCBI lineage: Eukaryota > Viridiplantae > Streptophyta > Pinopsida > Pinales > Pinaceae > Pinus > Pinus taeda. The sequence goes on from APFE030256260.1 coordinate 55,160, forward strand.
TATTTATGATTTGGGACTAAGAACTTTAGATAGATATCTTAGACATATATTTCGTTACAGATTTTTCCTGAAAGGGACAATGGATTCAGTTGTTTGATTCTTGTATTGGAGGGGAGAGCATGGATATGTTGATTGTGAGACATTTCCCAGGCACTCAAAAAACTCAGAGTGGGAAGATAGATATAAATACCATCACCAATCTCCTGCTAAGAACAATCCTTCATATTATGCCCTGAATAGTTGGGGCTCATGCTTTGCATGAAGCAACAAAGTCTCATTTCCAGTACGTCATTGATTGTTTAAGCCCCATAGTTTTTAACTGGTGTGAGGGATTGTTGGTCAATATGAAGAGCCAACTCATGAAATTCAAGTCAGGAAAGTTGAAACAATTCGGATATGGATACATCCTGGTGACGTTCTTCTTTGAACATGTACCATTGTTTTGATATTGATTGATAGAAGTGGATGCACTAGTGCCCAAAGATCCATGGTTGTTGAGGTGGGTTCAGTTGATGCCTCGATAGGGAGGTGGTCAACGAATATCATTTCCCCCAACATTTTTTAGATGGTTGCGATAGTAGCTAATCATGGTAGATGATTGGGCGTACTCCAGCACAGATTTCCAGGGAGATCCCTACCTTCCACTTCTACTTGGTACATAGTGGACCGATGCAGGTAAAAATTATTTTTGAAGTATTTGAAGTATTTGATTTTTTTTATGTGTACTGAGATTTGAAAATTGTGACTTTTGCAAATGTTGGACCAGAGAGACCTCTGGGGGTTTCTTCAATAGCCAGGTGAGTGACACATCAGATAGAGGATGCTCCTTATGAGGAGGGAGCAGACCTGATCATAGAGGTTGAATGCAACCTAGAAACCTTTGACAAGGGGAATTCCATAATATGCATGGACTGATGAGGTGCCACTACGATATTAGAGGCATATTGTAGGGGTTCCCACCAGACTACATCAGTTTCTGAACCAAGTCATTATAGTTGTGTCATGCTACCATGAGCACCACATTAGCAGAAAATCATCTCTATTTTTTATTTTTGCACTTATGTAGGCTTGAGAAGCCATGTGTCTCAGGACACACTTTTTGACATTTTAATGTAATAAAATTTTGCAAACACTATATATATACATGTTTTCCCGTTATGTTCACTATGTGATGGTTTTTGTTTTACATATGTCCGAGATGTATATCTAATACATAATTATCTAATGTATCAGTTAATGTGTTCAAACGTCTCAAAATATGTTGATAAGTGATATAATCAAAGTCTCATTCCAAGAGGCGAACTTGCAAATACATTCTCAAAATCAGAGGATTTATAACTGAATATTGTCTATTAAGCTGTATTACAATGAGTTGTGAATCAAGATTAATAACTCTCTAATGCAAAGAGCAATGGCTTCTGACAAAATCTCGATAACCACACTATATTCGGTAATGTTATTAGTAGTACGACCTAAACATATGCCTTATAAATTCACTAACTCGCCATTAGGGTCATAGATTGCCCATGCAGCGGATGAAAAAAATTGTGTACTATGACAAGCTCCATTAGAAAAACTGACATAAAGGTTCGATGACATCAGAAAACAAGTATAATACATGGTAAGTAGAGGAAAACATGTTTGCAAAAGAAAACAAACACACCAAAACCAAATTGCACACTAATGAGTAAAACAATATTGTACAAAGTATTTACACTAAATCACGCATAATACTTCTTAAAGTAAACCTTGTTTTGAGGCTTAGCCAATTGATTTCCTTCATAGTCAACCAAATCATAGGCACCTTTCCATAATACTCATTTAACAATGTAAGGCCCATGCCACATTGGTTCGAATTTCTCAGCTCCTAATTTATCATTGGCTTGATCGTATAACAAGACCAAATCACATTCAGCAAAAAACATGGTGTTGTGTAGGTAAATCCCCTCTGTGGACAGAGGCGATCCCACTAGCCTAAATGGGGTCTCGCAACAATCAAACAACGCTAACACGGAGGTTCCTAATTGCAAAGTAAAGATCGATGATGAGGGCCTACCTCGAATCCAACGCTAGTATTTGTAGAAGAGTCATCGCTCCCGTTCTTTCGCTTTAGCTGGTCACAATACTCACGATTTTCGTGAACAAACACCTGCACATGCAAAGAACAAGACAAATACAAGCATAAAATCCAAGAAATGCAACTATGTATCAGTCAGAAAGGATACAACTCAAACATCATTATAA
>APFE030256260.1:97557-108996 GCA_000404065.3 Pinus taeda
TGCATTCATAATTGCATATAGAAGATAATATTAACCAAGTAACTCAAAACATGGAAAAGAAGCGGAAATCATAAAGAAAACATGAGAGCAAAGGCACACAAATGATTTGATTACAGAGTTCACCTAATGTGGGTTACGTCTCTGGGCCCTACTCAAAGTGGAGAGGCCTTCTTTTATTAAGTGGCATCAAAGAAATCATTTACAATAAAATTTACAAAAATGACCCTTATACCTCCAATTCGGGTGATGGCATGAAAATGGGGACCTCGTCTAGAGAAATAGACTACACGGTTGGATTCCTGGTGTGAAAATGTGCAAAATCCACTATAAAATTGCCAAATTATGACATGGGTACCTATGGCCCTCTAAGGGAATCTTTTCAGCAACTAAATTGATCGCTCGCTCATGGTTCCACTGCCTCTGGACCACTTAGTGTTCCGCTACATACCTCCACCAGCCCGGTTCTCAATGGCAAATGAAAGTTTAAATATTATTTGGCAAGTGGAGCCACCAACATGGGTCATTGGCTCGTTGGTTGTGGTGGCGTGTTGTAAGGAGGAAATTCTGTATTTGAGTCTTGGCATAGCATATGGCTCAATCATTGTTTAATTTTGATTGCGGTTTCAACGACCTTTTGCGGGCCCATTGGGAGTGGAATGCATGCCTTATTTAAATATACAATGTATGTAATATGGTTGGATGGGGTTAACGATATTTATATTAAGGTTTTGGCAGTTGAATTAATACATTGGATCCACCGGAGTTGGGCGGGTTCGCCGAGGCTGGCCCGCCCACCCAATATATAATATAATATCATTGTTGAGGGGTGGAAAGGGTGACGACTCGCCACCCCAACTTTTATTTTTATTTTTTTTAGAACATGTGGTTAAAAATATTCCACCGAAAAATAAGGGATATTAGACAAATGAAAGAGGCAAAAAATTTGCCTATTCCGATTGTCAGATTCCATGTGCTAGGATTCTGCCAGATTTTTGCCTTGTTAGTGACTGCCACTTGGCCAAGTTTGACCAGAACTCTGACCAACTATAACTTGAGCACGCGAACTCAAATATAAGTTTCATTCACACAGTTGGAATTAGGATGACGATCACTACAATTTGGTATGGGTATGGCTTCCATCTGAGGACTTTTATTTTTTAGCTAATTTCAAGGCCACTTCTATTTCTAGATCCACTTGGATCATTCCTCCCCATTGAGGAGATTTTGGTCCTCCGAAATCATGCACACATCCTACCCACTGTCTATTTCCTTGTCAAGCCACACTTTCAACATCTACATTCCATTCTTTGAAATCACATAAAAATCTACACATCACTAAAACAACTCCATACTTATCAAGAGTTTATAACACACACTCTTTGGTCAAGTTTACATCATAATCGAAACCAATACCCCAATTATCAAAAAAATGTCAAAATCATTATCGTTGCCTTAATAAGTAATGGAAAACACATCATCACATTTACAATTATTTGCAACACATGATTTACAAGATGCAGCAATGACAAGCTACTATTCTTAGTAAAACCATCTCTTACTCAATAAAGTGGACCACCATGAATGTGGCAAGTTCATTTGTTGAACATATTCACCAATTGACTTCTTTAATGGTGCTTTATGGGCATGGATTATCTGACACATTGCTCTCTAGTGTCCAACATCTAATAAAGACATCATCACATCGAGCGTTGCATATTGCAACTTCATTGTTAGATGTAGTGAACACAAGTCACAACTATAGTTATTAATAGATTCAAAACGATGTAGTGCTTGTTTCTCTGCAAAGACATCATTCATAAAAAGTATTTATGTTTTGGAGTGACAATGGAGAACTTTGTTTCCCATATGGTTCCAAAGGAAAGTAAGAAGACAAGAGTAGCACCACATGTAATGGAGAATGAGAATGCTATGAATGTTAGCATAGTCATTTCATTTCCTACTAGTTCAATTTCCAGGTTTAAGGAGGGAGTTACTGTAAGAGAGGTCTCCAAGAAGTTCACATTTGTTACTTGATGGTTCACCTATGAAGATTGATTGTGACAGAGCAGTGACGATGCAGTCAATGCTCACAAAGAAGCTTGTCCATAGGATGGTTCATTGCTTGGATACTTTTTTTTTACAGTTACAATGAGCTATGTAATTTGACAGAATAAAGCATGCCAACATTGTTGATGATACAAGTTCATCATTTTTTATAATAATAAAACTTATGCTAAAATAAAATTAATAAAAAAACATATTTTCCATGATAACAAGATTTGCAATAAAAATAAAAACTAATTTTTTATACAATCATAATTATAATGGAAATACAACATGAATCAACCTGAACTTTTGAGAAATTTATTTTCTTTTAATGACTGAATATGAAAATTAAAATGAATTTATTCTATTAAAATGGACATATGGACATATATATATATATATTCACTATTTTCGTATGTAATTTTTTCTAAAGATTGATTTACCTATGTTTTCCCTATTTAATCTTTAAATATTTACCATTTTAAAATTTACACTTCAAGATTGTTATCTCATTTTTCAAACCATGAATTTGATAGGTGACTTAAATTTGTTCCCATATTCACACACACACACAACCGCACACGCGCACACACACACACACCCATATAAATTAGATAGATTTAATGAACTTAGTGTAATGGAAACATTTTAACTTGGTCAAATAAAATAGTAAAAATAAAAATAACCCTATAAAAATAAAAGATAAATGACCCATGGTATTCAGAACCCATGATATTGACCCATGGTATTCATGTGGAATATAACTTATCTAAAGGAGGAAATAAAATAAGCCTAGATCCATACTAAATCCAAATATACCAAGCTCCAAGAGGGAACAAATCCCTTGAGATGCAAACCTATTTTAGAGTGAAAAGAACTTTGATCCCTCTCTCTATAAGAGTTAAGATGAATCTAGGCTGGTTACTTTTCAAAATACATATAAATTATGGTAAACCAAGCTACTTGAAAACTTTTCAGGAAATTAATAAAACTTTTGAAATTATGAAAATAATGATTATACATAATTGTACCAAACTATTGGTTAGTTTGACATTAAGAATGAACATGGTTAATATTTTTAAAATAATATAAAACATATACATCTATAACATTATATTTAAACGTTGGATAAAAATAAATATAAAATGTGAATTTAAAAAGAAAATGGTCATTAAAAAAACTTATTTGATAAATCAAATTTATAACCTAATCAAAATAACTTTAAAAGGAAAAAAATATGGAAAAACCATCATAAATCCATTAAACAATATAGTATCATAAATCAATTCACGAATATATATAGTTTCTCTTCATTTTTCATTTATCTTCTCCGGAGGCTTATTATAAAAATCTATATAACTTCTCTCTATTTCTCCTTAGGTGTGTAATAAAACATTGCCAAGATCAATAAAATGAATAGTCTTAAGCAATATTGTCCATCAACTTGCTTAAGCAAAGTGACTTTTTTTCAAAGCTTTTTTTCCCACATTAACTAACTTGTATTTTCATCTAGAAAGAATTCATTTATCTTTAATTTTTCAAAGATCCTTCCCAGCGTTGAACAATTTAAAAAAATCAAATTTCAATGTCTTAAAACTGATTTTTACAGAGGGAGAACTTTTTCTTATCCTTTCTTTTCAAAGCTAAATAGTTTAAAAAGAAAATGGAGAAAACATATTTGACGAATCAAATTTATAACCTAATCGAAATAACCCTAAAAGCAAAAAATTGGGAAAAAATCATCATAAATCCATTCACAAATATATATAGTTTCTCTTCGTTTCTCTTTTATGGAGGCGTATTATAAAAATCTATATAACTTCTCTTTATTTCTTTATTTCTCCTTATATGTGTGAAAAAATAGTACCAAGATCAATAAAATGAACAGTGTTAAGGAATATTTTCCATCAACTTGCTTAAGAAAAGTGACTTTTATTCGAACCTTTCTTCCCACATTAACAAATGAAAAACCCAATGAACAAACAATATATAATTGAAGTTTTCAATTTTTCTTGGGTGCTCTTGTGTAGGATTCTATTGTTTTTGTTGGTCATGGGCATGATCAATGAGTACCGACAGTAGTTTTATGGGTTATAATAAAGATTAACAACTTAAAGGGTTGTAAAAATCAAGATTTAGTTGATAGTTAAATAAATGAGATCTAATGGTGGAAGAACTTCTAATCATACGATGCAAAACAATGCATAGTGGCAACTAGGTGAGTTCTTCCGAGAGGGAACGCCTTATGGCGTAAACATTCTCTAAAAGTGACATGACGTGGAAGTATGTTCGTCCATCTTAAAATAAAAATAAAATATTCTCTAAATAGAAAAACAATGTTGGTTATAATAAAAAAGAAAAAAAATTATGCTATCCATATTTAATTAGTTGCCCATATAACCTAATATTATCTCATGTAAAGTAAGATATGTGAGTAAGATATTTAAACCTTATACTTTTCAAAATTATTTTAACATGTAATATCAACTTCATATATATCTATATATAGGAAAAGAATGTTAAAAGAAAATATTTTGATGTCATATAGAATAAAATATCCAATGTGAGTTATGAGTAACTTTTTATATGATATGTAATATTGACATATATTTAAAAATATATTAATAATAAAAAAACTAGTTTAATGTGCATTGATAAAATGACTCAATACACATGTTATGTAATCTCTATAACATTCAAAAATACAATAATTTTAAACAATTAAAAATTACGCATTGTTTTTTGCACTCTAAAATAAGTTGGCACCTAAAGTAATTTGATCCCTCTCTACTCATGTTGTATTAGTGTTTAAGATGGATCTATGCTAGTAGTAAATAATATATATCAAAATGTCCATCTCAATTTATAAGCGAAATTCAAAAATTATTAAATAAATAAATCAAGAAGTAAACATTATAATTTATAAATGAATTAATAATCAAAGGTTATGAGATTTTTTTTATGAATTTTATGAATTACATTCATGTAATCTTATTAATAGATCAAATCACAATCTTGCTAGAAATTGTATCTAAAAAGCCATTTCGTCTATTAGATAAACTATGTTGAAATTTGAATTGAGCTTAACATAATAACTAGCAATTGCACCACATGTTGCAAAGGAAATGTTGTAACACGGTAGCATAGGAAAGAGTAGCATACAATATAGAAGTAAAAAATTTATGCAATTTTGTTTATTTACTAGTTTTTGTGTGAGAAATTCTTGGAAATTTAAACTTCGCAGAATTGACCTACAACAATTAGTAAGGACGGTAGTTTGAGGAATCTCATCAATATCTGTTTTTTCAAAAATATTCTCAATGATAATGTGCGCTTCTTTAGAATGTCTCTAGTATGTACCTGCCAACTGAAAAAACCAATATTGGTGTGTGTTATGTTATGGTAAAGTGGCACATTGTTGCCATGGTGCCACCAATATGTAAATTGAAGGAAAAATGGAAGTGAATCATGAAAGGTTCACGTTGAAAGCATTAGAAATATTTTATTACATAAAAACATTTTATTATATCTTTACATTACTTAATTTCACCACATAATACAAAAAGAATAAAACATGAAGAGACAAAAATTTCACGCACCATCTTCATCCTCTACATCCACATCATGGCTTTCATTGTGACAATTGCATTTCACCTTTGTTGTTTCTAATCCAATTATTCTATAGACTAGTAATTCCTTCTGGTAAGATGAATCCAACAACCTTGCCGGCTTAGTATAATGGATCTTGTTATAGAGGAGAGAATCTTTCTACAAGACTTCACTTATGCTTTATTCTTGTTTGAAAAAATGACAATGATCTAATGTTTAACGTGTTGGTATGTTTAACTTTCCATAAAACATTCAACATATTAGCTAGATATTGATTTCAAGTTGCCTGAGATTAATTCTCAAAGGTAACTCCATGCATATTACGATCCAAATCCTCACAATGGTTTGGGAGGCCCACATTGGTTGCTTATAATTTGCTTTCCTCATAACATGATGTATGGCACTCAAAATTACCCACAAAGGATATAACAAGATCACTTGAAAGAAGGCAATGAATAGAAAATTTCCATCCACCTACTTCTGTGTGTGACAAATAGAGGATGATCTCTACCAACATGGGCATAAGTGGATTAGTTTTCAAGGCTTCAACACCCTCAATAGACTACATCCACCAATAGGAAAAAGTGGAAGAAACATGTATTCTTTTCAGTTTTTTAGGTCAACCTCTCATCATGCAAGAAAAAAAAATGCAAGGTGTATATAACATGTTAAAAAAATGAAATTGAGCACTTAATTTCAACTTTGACATGTGAATTAATTGGCACTAAAGTGAAGACCAACATTGGACAATAAAGGGAGAGAGCTTCCAATGCTTAGGAAAACATGATTTGGACATGCGACCAAGTATTAGAAATGATGGTTTGAGGAAATTGTCCTAGGACATTGGTTATCATCCCAATAACTCACCCTCCAACCAGATTACTCGACTTTGGGAGGTCCACATTGGTTGCCTATAATTGTTTTTGCTCATAGCATGATGTATGGCATTCAAAATTACTCCCAAACACTCTAACAAGTCCACTTGAAATAAGACAATGAATAACAAAAGTTCGTCCGCCTACTTCTGTGTGCGACAAATTGAGGACAAGCTCTATTGATATGGGCATAGGTGGATTAGCCATCAAGGCTTCAACACCCTCATCAGACTACATCCACCAATATAAAAAAGAGGAAGAAAGTCTGCCAGTAATACCCGTCATTAAGCAGAAATAATATATCAATAATCAATGTTAAAAAGATTTTTTTCTCTGCATTAATGTATCATTTTGAGGGTGTTTGAAAAATTCTCTTTAAGAGCCTAAATAACTTCCAGTTTTAAAGAATTTTCAAAATTCATGCTTGTATTATTTTCTGTAATTCACAGAAAGCAAATTAAAGCATGGAACATGATGCACATGTTCACTATAATATGCCCATTTCATCATATATCAAATTCCTTCATCTACTTGTGTCTATGATGCTTTGGCCTTTGTTACAATTGACATCCAAGGTATTAACTTTTTAAAAGGTGCTAACTGGACGATATTGGGTTGGCTCAACCCAAAGACAACATAAACCAACATAGGTATCTTGCATCCAATATATGGTAGATATATTCTGACTGTTGCGTATGGTTATTAAGGTGAAAATAAGTCACAGATTCTTAAATTTGTGGCAGTCATAAATTCCAAACAAAGGGGCACCTCTCGACAAGATGAAATGGCTCTCTGTTTTACAATGGGCAATGGAAAGTAATAAAATTTTTCTATGAGAGGTAAATTATTGTAAGAACCACCATACACATAGATATGTTAGACAAAATTTACCTTAAATGTAAGCTCATCTAAATTTGGATATGCATCAATTTCCAATTTCATGGTGCGTGCATCTAGGAAATTATAGATAACCTCTAACGCCACGTTAGGGCATGAAACTCAAAAGGTGACTCTGAATTGCAACACAAGAAGTATCTGAGAGTTTTGAATCAAAAATAAAATACACAATGATAAAGCAAGAAGTATCACTAATGCCATTTCTCAAAAAATTAAAGAAAAATAAAACAAAGTTGTCTAGTCCTAGTATCCATGTAATGTCCATGACGCTTAAAAGCATGGGACAACTGAAGGGAATTGACAACATCCAGTAGGTACTATGTTGTGCATACTTGATGAAAAGAATAAAAGATGAAGAGAAAAAAAATTCACCCACTATCTTCACCCCCTGCATCTACATCATGGATTTCATTGTGACAATAAGATGTACAAGATTCAAGGTGCCAAAAGGGTATGGTTGTGATGTTACCCTGTGAAGCAAAATTGGTTCAGTTTCTTATATTTCATAGTAAAACAAAGTTGTCTATTTCTATAATCCATGTAATGTCCATGACGCTTAAAAGCATGGGATAGCTGAAGGGAATTGACAATGTTTAGTGGGCACTACGTTGCACATACTTGTTGAATAGAATAAAATATGAAGAGACAAAAAGATGCACCCACCATCTTCATCCTGTGCATCCCTATCATGGCTTTTGTTGTGACAATAAATTGCATAGGATTCAAGGTTCCAAAAGAAGGGTATGGTTGTGATGTTACCCTGTGAAGAAAAACTGGTTTGGTTTCCTGTCTTTCATGTTAGCATTTGTTTGTAAGTATACAGAAGAAACGGGTGCAACATGTGATGTGTTCTCTTACTCACAAGCAAACAAAAGGAACTAGCTCCTATCCTGGAGAGGCAATTCATGTTGGTTGAGTGAAAATGCAAGGATACAAGGTGCAATGGAACTTCAAAGTTCACACATAGGATAACAAAAATGCTTAGAATCATAATATGGTAATGGAGGAGTAAAGTTGTCTGGGACCTTTTTTGGTATCGGTTTCTCCTGAATACACCATTTTGTTTGTTACCTAAATTGGAAGATATGCTTTGTAGGGACAAATTGAAGGTCCTGCAACTATGAATTCAAGATTGAGAACCATAAATGACTAGTTACACTCAAAATGTTTCTTTCTAAAAGAAGTAAATCCCATTCTTAAAAATTACCCTTGAACAATGTCATTTTTTTTTATTAATTCTATCTTATGAAGTTTACAACATTTGTTTCGAAAAATCCCAATAGGTCGGTAATTTTTTAGGATACAATAATTTTAATCATATACATGGAAGTGGAAAAACAAATTCTTTTTAGATACGAAGCCCATTCCAGTTTCATTATATTTTCCAAATTACAATATCACACACTAGCCAAAATAGTGTTAACTATACACTCACAAATTTTCCTTCAAATACTCACAGTGCTCACATTTAAATATACACTCACAATTATTCCTTCAAGTACTCACAACTCTCACAATTCTGCCTTCAGGTACTCACAACTCTGCCTTTTCTGGAGGATATTGGACGTAAATTAAAAAATTTCCATGTATTCCCATTGCTAAGTAAGGACAGAGACCAACTTCTAATTTCATATTGAAACACCATATTCTTTAACAACCAATACATGGTCTAGTTCTCTACCATCCTTTAATTGAGTTGCAAGTTTGTTCTTTCCAGATGCCATTTTTAGGTTGGAACAAAATATATTTACAAAAGAGTGATATAGCATGTTGCACCTTAGACAAAGAGGTTTCACGGGACAAAACATACATAATGTATTTCAATCATATGATATGAAACTAAGAATGTGTTTAACCTATATTTCACTAATTTACAATGATGCTAAGTACAAAAAGTTTGAAATGGATTAATATGTCATCCCTCAATTAATAATGACGTTGAAAATATAAACCATGCAAAGAAAAGAAACAAACATAATGTATGTTACCTGCAATTAAATTATGTGTGGTAACCTTGAATATATTGAACAAGAAGAGTGTGAGAGGCAATTAAGACAAAGACATGCTATTTTTTTCCACCTTATCATATTGATAAATGGTTTGTTCATCGTATAGGACAATCCAAAAAGATTGAGGTTTATCTATCTTATTTACAATATTTAAATAATCACATAACTTAAATTAACCTTAGATCTATTATGTTTGAAGAAGGATCTATTTTAAATTACATAAATTTATATTAACCTCTAGTTTATTGAGAACTAAGAAGGATACAAAAAAAAATCATATCTTTCGTTGCTTAAATATTTGGGATTAGAATGGGGCTATTCTCATTTATTCCTCCTAGTTAAGATGAATCTATGCTAATTAAAATAAGCAATGTATTTCAAAATGTTTACAGTGGCAACATAGTAACAATTGTTTTTATTTCTCACCATTCTACAAACATTTGATCTGAAATCTATATTTTCAACTCAGTGATATCATCATGGGAAGTTACACTAGGAACAATATTTCACATGTTTGGAAACTAAATTGTAATTTGAACACTATATCATCAAGGGCCTAATATGAAGCATATCTTGTAAAATTTAGTGATCCAAGTGACAACAAATACGAGATTGAATGGAAGTGTGAACAGATAGCTGGAGAGGTAGGAAAAATCGCACTAGAGATAATACCAATCCAATACTTGCCCATGACATGGATTCTTAAAATGTTGAGTGGTCATTTTTGTATAAGCCACTCTTCAATGAGTTGGAGGTAAGATTTTCTTCCTACAAAACATTATAATAAGGGATTTTGAGTTTTTGCAATGTTGCAGTTAAAGTATGTAGTGTTGCAAAAAGTTAAAACTTGAGGTTAGGTTTATGGAAGTTCATAGCTTATAACTTTATGCAAAGGAAGGCTTACAAATTTTACAATAGAATGTTTGCAAATCTTGTAATAGAAGCATTCAGTTGCCATAGAGAAAAATGGTGTGAATAAAATCCTTGGGTTCTACCAGTTGGTCAACGTCTGGATATGTGACCTGCATAGACATGCACAACTCAGGCAGTAGGTATACTAGGCAATATACATACCAGGTTCGACTCATGAGGATGACCTCAAACTTGGATGTCAAATACAAGTCAAGTTGATTTAGCTTGTTTTATTCAAACCTATAATAAGGGTTACATTACCATTTTTCCCTCCCTAAGGACAATGTAGCCTCAAAAGAAAAGAAAAAGAACAAGGAATACAACACCTACACATTCCCTTCCCAAAGGTAGTTTGATCCCAAAGGTAGTTCGACATTCCACCAACTCTTTCAAGAATGTCCTTAATTTTATGGGATGGACTAGGCTAAAGCCCATCACACATTTCCCACACTCCATTCTGCTCAACCCCAAGCACAACCCATAAGTCATGTTCATGTCAAACTCTAATATTTTGTCCACTTCATCAATTTCATCATCTGAAACAAAATCAAGCACAATAAGTGTTTGAAAAACGGGTCAGAAACAACGAAAAAAAAAGCAAATGATCATGTGGGAAGGTAATAATATAACTTGCAGTGATGTTAGCAACAGATAACTTGGCATAACCATATATTGAAGGTGAGACATCCAATTTCTTCTTGCTATATTTAACAAAAGAAAAAATGGAATTGATCTTCTTCCTCTAAGGGGAAAGGGCATGTAAATATACTCTTGTCTGCCCATTCTCATATATTGAAAACACAACCATTTCCAATTCATTTATCGGTGGTGATAGAGGTCAACACCTACTCTGATGTTGGTCTTTTTGAATACTTTTATTCATATATCTACCACCTATGATGATCCAACGATGCAAGTCCTTCTAATCGTCTAACACACAAAATTGACTATGTACAATGAGACACGGTGACATGGAGGGGGGTTATTCTTAGAGTAACACCTTACAACATAATTAGTTTTTATTAATTTACAAGTTTAAATTTCAACAATTTAAAAATTAATAATTTAAAAAATAATAAATAAATATTTTT
>APFE030256260.1:114123-193614 GCA_000404065.3 Pinus taeda
TACATGTTTTCCTATTATGTTCACTATGTTATGGTTTTTGTTGTACATATGTCGGAGATGTCTATCTAATACATAATTATCTAATGTATCAGTTAATGTGTTCAAACTTCTTGGAATATGTTGATAAGTGATATAATCAAAGTCTCGTTCCAAGAGACGAACTCGAAAATACATTCTCAAAATCAGAGGATTCCTAATTGAATATTGTATGTTAAGTTGTAGTACAATGAGTTGTGAATCAAGATTAATGACTAACTCTCTAATGCCAAGAGAAATGGCTTCTGAAAAAAGCTCGATAACCAAACTATATTCAGTAATGTTATTAGTAGTATGACCTAAACATATGCCCTATAAATTCACTAACTCACCATTAGGGTCTAGATTGCCCATGCAGTAGAAGAAAAAATTTGTGCACTATCACAAGCTCCATCAAAAAAATGACATAAAGGTTCGATGACATCTGCAAACCAAGTAGAACACATGGTAAGCAGAGAAAAATCTGTTTGCAAAAGAAAACAAATGCACCAAAAGCAAATTGCACACTAATGAGTAGAACACTATTGTACAAAGTATTTACACTAAATCACGCATAATAATTCTTGAAGTAAAGCCTATTTCGAGGCTTGGCCAACTAATTTCCTTCATAGTCAACCAACTCATAGGCACTTTTCTATAATACTCATTTATCAATGTAATGCCCATGCCACATTAGTTCGAATTTCCAAGCTCCCAATTTATCATTGGCTTGATCGTATAACAAGACCAAATCACCTTCAGCAAAAACACGGGGAGTAACCATTTTATCATATTGTACTTTAACTTATTTCTTTTTAGCTTCAATTACTAATGTAGCAATATGGTGAGTTTCATCAAGCCTTTCGAGGAAAAGTAATCATTCCTCCTCTAGTGAAGTACCAGGGAGTATGATGTGATTAAAAAGGAATTGAGCCACAATTTTATCATCCACATCATATGTGGGCATCACCTCGACCAATTTAGTGAAATAATTGACGATGATGATGACATAACCATGCCCCCCCAGCTGAGTGAGGGTTACATGTCATGAGTCAATACCTGATTTTTCAAAGGGTCTGATGGTAACAAATGGGTGCAAGGGTGCGGGTGGGGTGTGGTGTTTTTTATTATAAATCTGGCATGCATGACATTTTTGGATTGCTAAAATTAAATTTTTGAATATCAAAGGCCAAAAATAATCGGTGCAAAGAATTTTTTAAGCCGTAACATATCCAGACATGTGACCGCCACATGCCCTAGAGTAAGAGTCATTTAAGACTCTCTGAGTTTCTTCAAGTGTTAAACATCGACAAAAGGATAGAATCAACATCATCATGGTACAAAGTATCCCCAATAATTCGATAAGGTTGGGACTGATGTCGAATGCGTCGACGTTCAGAGTTAGATAAATCTGGTCAAAAGGTTTGGATCTGTAGATAGGTAATGGTATCTCCTTACCATGGATCGACAATACCGATGAGGAAGAGAGTTTCATCAGGAATTAGCTCGTCGGATGCAGTAGACGTGGTTGTAGAAGATAGGTCAAAAATAAACTCGGCAAAAACCAGTGATTTCTTTGATTTAGCTTTGGCAAATTCCAAATTGAAATCTTGTAGGATAACAATCCATTTAGAGTACTTTCCCCCAAAAAATAAGATGTCATGGGGTTACAATCAGAAATCACAGTGGTATTACGTAAGAGAATATAATGGCGATAGCAAGGAATAGCGTGAATTACTTCTAAAGCCAATTTATCGACATGGGAATATCACGTTTCAACATCAAAAAGGTTTCAACTCAAGTAATAAATGATGTGTTCATCTCCAACATCATCATCATGAACAAGTACCATAGAAATAATACTATCGATGGAAGCCAAGGACAAGAAATAATCGTAGTGTTAATCGAAGGATTTTTAAGCGACTTCATCCCAAATGAATGGGATCCCTTTCCTTAACAAGTGATTAAATCCCTTGGCAAGTTCAGCATAATTTGGGACAAAAAAAGGAAGGAAATTCACTTTCCCCTATAAACTTTGCAACTGATGTAAAGAAGATGGAGGGGGAGAAATCATGATGGCCTCCACCTTAAGGGGATCGATCCAGATGCCTTCCTTGGATATGACAAACCCTAAGAGATGACCAGATTCGACACAAAAGGCACAATTATGTGGATTCAAATGAATATCGTAGTGTCGAAAACAAAGAAAGACCTCTCGAAGGTGATTAGGATGGTCGTGACACTTAGCAGAATGTGCTAGTAATCCATCAAGATATGGTTGAATAATATGCTTAATATCTTGAAAGGCATAACACATCGCTTGGTGGAAAGTAGCTCTATCATTCTTCAGACCAAAAGGGAGGTTTTTGTAAGAAAAGGTTCCCCAAGGAAAAATGAAACAGTTTTATGTTGATCGAAGGGGAGAATTTTAATCTGGTTGTATCGAGAAAAACCATCCATAAAGGAAAAAATCTTACTCCCGACACATTCATCCATGATTTGGTCTATGAAGAGAGTCATATAATTATCTTTAGGACATGTTCGATTGATGTCATGATAGTCGACACCAATGCGGATAGTTATGTGTTTCTTACTCACAGGAACAATATTTGAGACCCAATCTGTCAATGGAATAGGATAAATGAAACCAGCTTTAAGATTTTTTTAACTTCTCCCTTTATGGAAGCTGCCTTTCTAGGGTGCATGGGATGAATACGCTAACAAATAGTTTTCGCATTCAAATAAATAGGTATATCATGCACTATTATACTTGGATCTATGCCAGGAATCTCTTCATATGACCAAGAAAAGACATCAAATAATTCTTTCAAGAGGGCGGTATAAATCTTGATCTCATCTGGAGAATAAGAAACCCCAATATAGATTTTTTTTACAATCCCTAGCTTGACAGAGATATCGATGGGCATTGTTGCCAAAAAAATTCCCATATTTCCTTCAAACAATACTTCGTGAACCAAAATATGTGTCTAAATTGGATGAGTTGGTACATCGTTAACAAGGGATTCTAGACAAGAATAAATCTCACCAAGGCTTGGGAGAAATGAGGAACAATGATGGGCATAATTCCATGGAGTTTTCGCGAGAAACATAAATTTTGTGATACCTCATAAGCTGGAAATGTCTCATTTAGATGGTTTGTAGAATCCAAAGAACCAAGCGAGGGAGATTGCAAATATGCATCTAGACTCACTGAAATGATCATGAATTTCAGAAGTTGTTGTAGAAGATGAAACAATAGCCTAATATGCTTGCTTGACAGGGCTAAGAAACATAACATTGCCAAAACTATCAATCTGATCAACATAGGGAATGACCCAATGATCATGACAAATCGAGACCCTGTTAATGGAAGCGACATTCGAAGGTGGAAGGGAAAATGTTCCAATAAGGGAAGAGTCTTTAAAGAGACCCACCTCAACACTCTCGTAAGGGATATCAGTATTCCAAACATATGGCACATTTCCATTTGAGGAGTTGGAAGAGAAAAACTTGAGTTGATCGACAGTGACTATTTTCCCTTGATGAGGAAAATAGAGCACACGAAATAGGGTAGAAACCATGTAGAATATTGCATGGGCCTAGCTACGGCCAAGTAAATGATTGTAATTCAGATTGGCATCAACAACTTCTACTTCCAGGTTAACGATTTTAACTTCCAAATGAATTGACAAGTCATTGAGAATACCATATGGACGAGAACCTCTATCGTTGAAAGCTTAAAATGTATTAGGGGACTGGTTGAGAGGTGGAGAGCCAATAGCTTTCCAACATTAAAGGGACATGATGTAAGTGGAAGAACCCTTATCAATAACAATACAATGAATAGTATTACCTTTGATAATAACTTGTATCAAAAAAGTAAGTTGATGAGAGATGAGGAATGTGGTTTTCGAGATCAAAGTAACTATATTCGAATCTAAAGGATCAATCCCTCCTATGGAGGATAGTAGTGATTTTATTTACGATGAAAAAGTCTGTAGGACTTCCAACGCTAACATCATTGAGGGTTATTGAGCTAAATCTTCCACAATATTATAAAGTTGAGTAGCTTGCCCATTCAGATTATACGACAACTTCTGAGGAACACCTTTATGAGGTGGTCAGATAACAAAATCATTACTAGGTCGTTGAATATGAAGAGGAACAGAATTTGATGGAGTGGAAGTAGAAGACGTATTAGTGGCATCATTTTCCACAACTCGTTTTGTAGGAGTCTAATAATATTTTGATCAAGTAGCAATAGAGACAGGTGTTGTACCTCTCATAAAAACGTGAGAGCCTGAAGATGTAGACCATTGAGGTTGATCTACTAGTGAAGTTTGTTGTGACAAAAAGGGTTCTTTAAAGACAATTAGTGTCCCTAGGGTTCCTTTTAATAGAAAACTAACCTCAACACGATAGGGACAATCCTTCATATAATTATCTTCATCACTTACAAGACGAGGATATTTTGGCTTGCATTTAGATGTATCATCAGCAGACAGTTTAGGAGGATCTTGTTTAGGGGTATCAAATTTAGCCTTACCTTTACCTTTCTTTTTCCCTTTCGAGATTTTGTTGTGGTAGATTGGACAACATTCACCTCGAAAGTTTTACCAAGGTTTTTTGGAGTATTCGAAGGAGGAGAAGGTATAGTAGCCAGAACATATTTCTACTTTATAGAAACAAAAGAAGCATTACTAGAAGTTTGAGCTACTGACCCAATAATACCATAAAAGGGTGGGGTCTTTGCAGGTTTAGAAGATGATGGATCAATTGAAGTTTGTAGAGCATCAGGTAAGAGATCATAAAGTGTGCCATATTGTGAATATACCAAATCTAGATACCGAAAACAGGTGATGGCTTGTTCTTCGGCCTCAGAACCACCCATAGCTATGTATTTGGTGATTTGATTAACGAATGACTTAGTAAACCATTCGGTTAAAATCTCATAAGTGATTTCGAACTTAATAAGACAACACCGATGCCTTAATTCATGGATGTGATCAAAGATGTAGGTAGTAGTATTCTGTTTCAAAGACGTTAGGAGATCCGTACTAGTTTCATACCGAACTGGTAGCTCGAAGTGAGTACGAAACGCCATAGCCAAATTGTTGAAATCTTGAAAGGCACCTCGAGGTAACTTGATGTACCATTTGGTGGAAGCATCGGTTAGGGTTCGCTAGAAAAGATGCAATCGAATGGTATTGTCGACCCAGGAGTTGGACAAACACCATAAATGGTACGTCATGACATGAGCTTGGGAGTCTTCTCCAAGCTTCCCTTTGAATTTTGGACAATCGCTAGGAATTTTGGTAGGAACTAGATGATCCAGGTGGCTCCAGAGACACACACAGGACAAAGAGGGCTTATGAAAGCTCAAAAACCAAAGTGATAAGAATGTTGTCAAACTAGGACTAGATCGTAGATCTCATCATCCTAATCATGGCGGTGTGAACAGTTCGTCAATCCAAGCTCGTATGAGGGAGAACAAGGCAATTAAATTTATGGTCAAAATTGGACTGTGGGCTAGGTTTAAGTGTCCTACAATTTAACCGACCCTGAGGCAGGAAACCTATCTCCTGAAATTGGGAAAAATCGTTGCCTCTTTAATTTGTTTAATTACCCTAATGTTAGACAAATTTGAAAAAATTGCCATATTATTAAATAAAAATTAATAAATAAATAATCATATATTATAATATATATATATATATATATATATATATATATTATAGATATATAAGGTGGCGGGCCATCACCCCTGCCACCCAAGAAATATATTACATAAAGTTTTATTAAAGGGTCGATGGGCCATGACCCCCGCTAGCCCAACTACAACCATAAACCAATTTAATGTTTAAATATGGGTCGACGGCCATGACCTTGTCGGACCCTCCAAGAAACCCATCGTATAAACCATGTGAAACTTAATACGGGGTGGGCGCGAACCACCTCCAGAGGACCCGACCCACACCCCATTGTCACCTCTATATGTCGCATTAATTGTGGAGTGGGTGGGGATCAAACCTGCCTAGCCCACGTGGGTTGGCCCTCACCTAGCGACCCCATATGGCATACGCCAAAACCCAAGGTACCAACCCACTTAATACGACACTCCAAATATTAATGTGTCCAACTAAATACTTACGAAAACGCACCATATGCTATGGGAATTATGGGGGCGGGCCACCTAATGCAGACTTGAGCCCCCCAAAAAAGAATATATTCAGATTTTAAAAGAACTATAGTGTGTTAAAATGGGAGGGGCGGGGTTTGACCACCCAACCCTTCCTCAACTAATTTCGATTTATACCAATCCAACTAAAATGATTTCATTGTTTTATCCACCCAAAACTTATATAAACCAAGGTTTCTTAGTGTGTGGGAGATGGAGGAGGAACCAAGAGCAGGCACAGATTTTGAGATAGAGGAGGCATAATATTCTTTGATGCTCAAAGATTCCCGGAGGAGGTAATTTTTCTACATGTCAGAATATAGTCAAGTTTACAGTCATTTTTCATGGTTTTCTGCAGGGATCGCAATGGTGAGGGTGGATTCACCTTTTGAGTTGGAGGCTTCCAGTCCACCCATGGAGCAGAATATTTGAGGAATCTAGGGGGAATCTAAGAGATTCCTTGAGCCCTAGATTCTCAATTTCTCAGAATTCTGAAATTTGACAGTTGATTTTAAACTATTCGATGCCAAAAATCTAATGGTGTGTTAAAAATTTTCATTTTCTCATTCTATTCTTCAGCCACTTTTCTAAGTGGAGTTCAAGTGTCAGCATTATGTGCGAGCAACCATTTTCCTGCGATTCAATGCCGTGAGAATGATGACATGAACAACTTTAGCAGTTTGAGATCCGCTTCTTCAGATGGCCCTTGGTTGTGAGGCATATGCAGTGTGCTCATGTACTTCTTTTGCTATGCATCATGTTGCACAAATCCCTGTTTAATGTTGATGAGGGATCTTGTTTGTTACTTGTTTTCATGATTCCTCCTTGAGGTGACGCAGAATCGTCTATGGGATGTACTTGTTGTCATGATTCGTCATGTTATGTTTTGAGATCCCTTTGTTGTATGTTGATGGGATACACATGTTGTCGTCATGTATGTTTGCATTGATATCCCTTTTATGCCATGTTGGCGAGATTCTCATCATGCATGAGTTTGTGTCATACTGATAGGAGTCTTTTGACTGAGAGGTCCTATAGGGGAACATCTCTTGGCCCCACTCCTGCGTGAGGGCATTTTCCTTGTATGATAGCAACATCATCTCTTATGTACATCATCACTATTGACAACACTTAATGCAACAACCTACACCATCTTGACACCAGGGCTCAAAGACGTAGTCCCTCCTGGACAAACTCTGTTATCAACGGCTTATGTTTTTATGTTGCTGATGATTGTCATGTTCCTCTTATTTATAACATGCAAATGTATTCATTAATGTTCTTTTAAAAAATGCAATTTAACACATCAAGAAATTAAAAGGTCTTGGAAGGGTCCTTCGTCGCACCCGGACCTGGATCACCAGAGGCCAATACGGTGAATGAAGTATTGGGTCGTTTGTTAGACTTGACACATCCAATAACTCGAATTTACAGAACAATATCTCCATGCTAGTTCCCATCATTTCTTGGCTCAAAAGCTAGGCGTTCTCAAAACTATCGCTACTCATGCTCTAAGGATCTCTGATGAAAAGAGCTTCGATAATGAAAAATCCCATCTCCTTAATGTCTTTGTTGAGAACAGTTATAGTAGATACCTTGGCCAAAAGGCTTTCCTCAAAGCTTCCAAAAATTAGATAATTAAAAAGGAACCTAAAGAACGAATTTTAGGGGTCCATCTACCTTTTTTTCAAGGAACCACTGATAAGATTGCAAGGATTCTTAGGAGACATAATGTTCCCTCGACATTTAGACCCCTTAACACCCTTCGTAAGTCGTTCCGATCAGTGAGGGATCCTGTCGACCCGAAGGACATGAAGGGAGTCTATATTATTCTTTATTCCTACGGGACCCCCTATATTGTTGAGACTGGATGATTTATTAATCAAAGGATTAGCGAGAATGCAACGTATCTTAAGCATAGAAGAACTAAGTCTTCCTCTCTAGCAGAGCATGTAGAAAACACCAAACATCATGTTTGTATTGAGGAGGCTGATAATATTGCTAGAATTCCGCAGTTACACCACCAGAAATTTAGGGAAGCCATTGAGATTGAAAAAAGGCCAAGCAATCTCAATAGAGATGATGGTTGGAAGATCAATAGTTGTTGGGTCCCAGCCATCACCTCCTAGTCATTTCCTCCCCTTACTCCCCTCCCTCTTTTAATTTCTTATCCCTAGGATAACCCCTTGTTATTCTTTAACCTTTTTTCTTTAGCCTTATTTCTTTGATCCTCTATGGAATATCTTCCTTGTTTTCATTTCATTCCTTTCTTTTATGATTATATTATATAACATATGATATTTTTCTAATAATTTTATGTTGGTTAGTTACCCTTCCCTTAATAGAATATTATTATAGCACTATTACATTATTATAGATCCTTACTATTACTAAATTCCCTAGAATTAGAATACTAATATAATAATACCAGTATCATAACTAATATGACTTTTAATTCCAATATTATTGATAATGATATAATAAAAGTGATGATAATAACACTAATTTGAATTATCTAGTATATTTAATATTACATAGATCTATTATTACTTATTCCTTTTAATTAGATTATATTAATTGTTACACTAGACATTAATAAGTTGATACTATGACATTATTATAATATATAGTATAATATTTATTTTTAATTAATATTAAATCCTTCCGATTACTAACAATGAGTATCCCTAGATATATTATTCTAGCATAATATACCCATTGTTATTAAATATGATTATCTTTTCACCTAAATAACTCATAGTAAATGTTAAAATAATATTTTAACATAATAATATTATTTAATTAAACTTGTTGAATAGTCAATTCTAACTATTTTGGGTCATTCTTAGCCGTTTATCATGTCTGTCCTAATATAGTCGTTTTTAGTCAAACCTAGCCATTGGATGATTTGCTTTCCCTATTTAATATGAAACCATGGTCTAGTTCTTCAACTTGTCCTGACGAGGAACCATACTTTTTTGTTTGAAATGCATAGACAATTATTCTATTATGTGATTTACGCCGAAATACTTTCTCAAACTCGAATGTAGCTAAAAATGGTAATTGGGGATTAAAAGGCATGGAAGGCCTTTGATAAGGTCCAGACTGAGGATTCTAGCCTTGTTGGTACTGATTCCCCCTCATAGTGGCAGGTTTTGACCGTATGGATTTTGATATTACCCCCACTGGGAGGAATTTTGACCATACAAATGTTGATTTTGTCCCCACGGAGGTGGGTTATGACCCAAAAAAGTTTGATATTTTCCAGACACAAGCCATTGAGAACCATAAGGGGGATAGAAAGCCTATAAGGAGTATTGAGTATAGGGTGGCTGATGTAATGGTTGACATTGTTGATACACCAATTGACCTTGTTGTTGCAATGGTTGGCCTTGTTGTTGCAATGGTTGACCCTGTTTGTTGTACAAAAGGTCCTTGTTGCTAATAGGTTCCTTGTGGAATTTCACAGGTTCCTTGATGATATTGATAAGTTCCTTGATATTGCAATGGGCCTTGCTACAAAGGATTATAAACTCCTAAAGGATAAGTTCTAGAAGCTGATTGAAACTGACTATATGACCCAAATGAGGGATTAGGACCACAGTGCATTTGGGATTCTGCCTATTGATTGAAAGGTGGATTTTGAGGATGTTGTGAACCATAAGGAGGGTATGGTTGTTGGTAAGGTGTTTGAGCCAAAAGAGGCTGATGATAAGGAATTTGAATAGATCCAGAAGGAATACTACCAACAGTTTGACTTGCTCCAATAGTGTGAGTTTGGGATCCACTAACATAGTTTCCACCAAAGATAGGAGATACATATGGAGGAGGTGGTTACCGCCCATGCGGTGGGATAGGGGGTGGTACATATCTCCCACTCAATGGAGGAGGTGTAACCAATGTAGAGGTCAAAAGAGGAGTTGAAGAACTTATAGGGACATTAACTATCCCAACTGTGACTATAGGTTGAATAGGAATTAAAGAAACCATAGTTTGAACAGGAATTTGGGAAGCCATGTTCGAAATGAATGGGTGAGAGGTAGGCACAATGCCATATGATTAAGAAAATATGTGCTTGGAGTGCCTGAAACCAATCACGTTATGATCACATGTCCAAGAGTTGGGCAACGAGGGTAGGGCATGAGGCACCTAGCCCATGCTCGGCCCAGGGTTATTTCACCGTGCACGACTGTTGGCAGAGCATCGAAGGGGCTGGAGTGTGGTACTCAACCCATGGTTTACACAACAACCATATGACCAAAGGCAGGGAGTTGGCATGGCCATATTGTTTCCATATGACTAAAACCTAGGTCAGAGTTTGGGTGCAGGTGTCCAGTTAACAGTCCTACATTTTGGACCATTTGCGATAGAAGCAACATCTTCCCCACACGAAATTTCTTCTCTTCTTTTCAAAAGTGCAGCCCTTTTCAGGTGGGAGGCAAAAACTTAAGAATATTTGAGGAAAATTGGTAAAATTATCTCTTCTTGGAATTATTTTGAGCTGCATTAAGAAGGAAATATTATCCATTAGCTTACATGAAAAAAGCAATTATGGGTTGGCAAAATTTGATACAAGCTAAAGGTAATAGTGTTCAAAGTTACACACAATAATTTAGAAGAAGATATTTAATATTGGGTGTTGATTTGCTATCACAAGAAACTATCCTTAAGAACATAGGCGGATTTCATAGTTATTTGAGACATACTATACTTATGTTTAATCCCACCAATATAGATGAAGTATGCATTCAGGAAACTCATTTAGAAGCTAGAGGCAAGAATTTTCTTCAAAAGACTAGCAAGAAAAATCCAAGTCTAGAGACAAAGGAAAGGGGAAGTTTAAAGGAAAAGGAAAAAAGAATGCTACGATCAAGAAAGAGGAAGAGAAGCTTACATGCAAACATTGTTCAAAGAAAGGCCATGATGAAGATCATTGTTGGAAATTACATCCACAAATGAGACCAAAGAAGTTCAATAACAATGGGAAACAAAAGAATGTTGCTACAACTCAACAAGATCTAGAATTTCATTTAGGTGATGAAACCAAAATCGTAACCATGGGAATAAAAGGTAAAGCTTCTAATGCAAGTACTAGTTCTTTTAGTAAGCCTATTGAGTCTCAAAAGGATAAATAAAGAAGTGAACTTTTCCATAACAGGGTTATTACAAAACATACAAAAGTTGATACTTTTTTTTAATAGTGGATCCCAAGTCAACCTTATTTCTGAAGCTATTTTCAAGAAACTAAATATAGAAACTAAACCTTACCCTTTGGGTTGGGTAGGTGAAGATGCCAAATTGCAAGTCACACGAAAGTGTAAACTCAAATTCTCCATCACTACAAACTTTATAGGTGAGGTAGAGCTTGACGTTGTACCACTTGGCATATGTGGAATTGTTTCAAGGAATCCATACTTGTATGACCGAAAATCCATAATCTATCATCATTAGAAAAAAATATCATATTTTTAAAGATGTAGTTGAATATATTGTTAGATAACATCGAAAGAAGATGAACTTCTCTCTTGTAAGTGTTGGGCATATGAAAAGGTTTGTAAATGCTAGTAAGATGAATTTTGTGTCGTTGATGATTAAAGCTAAAGATATTGTTGAATATGAAGATTTCAAAGGATGTGATTCTAAACACAAGCATGATATGGTTAAAGTTGTTAATACTTATGACAAGATGTTTTAGGAACCTAAAGGGTTTCCTCCTTTAATGAGATTCATTTGCAACAAGATGCAGCTCTTCCAAATATTGGAGTGTATAGAATTTTAGCTTTGGAGAATGTAGAGATCAAGAAGCAAATTCAAGAGCTGCTTGACAAAGACATCATCAGGCCTAGCAAATCTCCTTGTGGGTCTCCTATAATCTTCAAATAAGGATTTTTGAAGATTATATTTGGAAAATTGCTTTCAAGACCAAACAAGGTTTGCTTGAATGCTTAGTTATGTCATTTAGGCTTTGAAATGCACTTGCAACGTTCATCAGAGTTATGAATGATCTGTTGAGACAATTCCTTGATGATTTTTCTTATTCTACTTAGATTATATTTAATTTTTAATAAGACTTGTGAAGAGCATGTCAAGCATGTGAGGAAAGTTTTAGATGTCTTGAAAAGAGAGAAATTTTATTTGAAGATGTCTAAGTGTGAATTTGGGAAATTCCCTTTGGTTTATTTTCTTATTATTGTAGGAGGGGGTGAATTGAAGAATGGTCCCTCAAAATTTGAAGTCACTGTGAATTGGCGTAAACCAAATAATGTAATAGGAGTTAGTAGCCTTTTGGGAGAATCCCAATATTGGAGAAAATTTATAGCTAACTTCTCAATCATCGCAGCACCATTACATGATTTGACAAGTGTGTAACAAGTCTTTTAGTATGGAGGCAAGTAGCAGAAAGCCTTCAACACATTAGAAGAGAAAACTATTACAATGCTAGTTCTAGCATTTCCAGATCTTAAGTAGCCATTTGAGATTCAATCCAATCTAAGTGATTATGCCAAGGGGGAATTTTTTATGCAACATGGTAAGCATATTTGTTATCATTCTAAAACCTTTACCAATGTAGTAATTAATTATCCAACTTATGATAAAGATCTGTATGCTTTGGTACAAAGAGTGAAGAAATGAAAGCATCATTTGATGGACAAGGAATGATTATTCATGCTAACCATCAACCTTTGCAATATTTACAATCGCAAAACAAGCTACAACAAGCTAGAGATTTCAAGTGGGTAGGATTTCTACAACAATTTATTTTGGTAATTAGGTACAAGAAAGGTATATACAACAAATTTGTTGATCTGTTATCAAGTCCTATTGTTAACACATCTTTCATTCTTAAGCATAACTCAATCATGCATGAAATTTATATTGAACAATATGCCCAAGACGATAATTTTAAAGATGTTTATGCAACTTTGATTCAAGGAAATCATGTTAAAGAGTTGGATTATCATGTTCATAAAATGTTGTTTTATCATATTAGTAATATGTGTTCCACAAGGACAAAGAGCCAATGTCATGAGGGAAGCCCACACTTATCTTATTTCTGGTCACTTTGGTGTAGGAAAAACAATTGCACAAATTCAAAGGTATTGTTATTGACCTTGCATGAATAAAACTGTTTCAAGATATGTAAAGGGATGTTCCATGTGTCCTACTAGCAAGCCTAGAAATAGGAAATTGGGTTTGTACACTCCACTTCCTATTCCTTGTCATCCTTGGGAAAGTATTTCTATGGATTTTGTAGGGTGGCTATTAATGTCTAAGAAAGGTCATGATTATCTATATGTTTTTGTGGATTTTTTTAGCAAAATGTGTGTGTTGATGCCATGTAAGAAACAAGTTACAACTGAACAAACTGAAAATATGTTCTTCCAAAATGTATGGTTTCACTTTATATTATCCACTTCTATTATTTTTTATAAAGATTATCAATTTTTCGGGAAGTTTTGGTCAAGTTTAAGGGAAATCATAGACACCAAGTTGAAGAAGAGCGCAACATTTCATCCACAACTGATGACTAGACAAAAGTGGCAAACAAAAAAATAGTGCATCTCCTTCATGGATATTGTGGTAAGCATCCTAAACTTTGGGATGAGCATTCGCCTTGCATCCAACATGCCTACAATCATCCCAAGAACTCATCTATGCAAGTATCTCCATTTTCATGTTGTTTGGTTTAATTTCCAAAGTCTCCTTTGGATTTCATCTTTGTTAAATATATTGCAGTAGATGGACATAGTGATGTGGACAAAGCCAATAATTTCATTGAACAAATTCAGCTAGTGCATCAAAGAGTACAAGAGTAGCTTGAGAAAAGCAAAACCAAGTAAAAATCAAGGCATGACAAGCATCGAGTTGATCATGATTTCCAAGTGGGAGTTGTATATCAACAAGGAAAGACTTCAAGCTGAAGGTAAAAATCTCAATCCAATCAAATATGGTCCTTTCAAAATCTTGGAGAATATTGGTAACAATGCTTTCCGATTAGATTTTCCACCTTATATGAAAATTTATTCTGTTATTGATGTCAAAAAATTGAGGTTGTATGAGGCTCCAATGATTGATGAACATGAAGAGAATTTTCAAATTCCATCTATTGAATATTTTTCTCTTGAATATTTAGATGAGTTACAGGAAGACTCAATTATTAACAAGAGAATTAGGAATTCACGTATAGGCAATGTGGAGTATCTTTGAGAGGGGCTAAAAGGTACCAATCCAAGTAAATAAAAGTGAGATATTTGTACCCTCAACTACTTGTTCAGTAAAAACATACTTTTGGTGGTCCAAAAGCTTCCAGTGGGGAGGAATGATCTAGGTGATAAAATGTTTTCTCAAAAATCAAATTTCTAAAAGAACCCAAAACTAATACCAAACCATAGATCTCATCATTCTAATTCCAAATACGTTTTAATCACCTCAATCCAACACCGTATGTGAAAGTTATCACATTCTAAAGTTGTTGGCAAATAACTAAAAAGTCAACTTATAGGGTTAACTAGGGATGTCAAACAATGATGTGACTCTGACATCAGTAGGATGACTAGGTAGGTATGGTGGTTAGACGGTCCAATCTCATGCTAACACATGTCAGGTTGTATAAGGAGATTTGGCGAGTTTTCATTGGTTGGTGAGTTTTGTGGTTTACCAATTGGAATGTGCAATGTGGCGCTTGGGATTTGTGCCAAAAGTGGTTGGGTTGACTTATAGATCCCACTGGATTCAAACCCATGACCTCACTATTACAAACCAACCATCAAATCGTCATTCCATCAACATTTCTTGTTTAATATAGTTAGCGGTGTTATATTTAAATTTGAATGGTTTGGTGATTGGTAGGAGAGGGATGGGCCCGTAGCCCTAAACTTGAGTCATGCTGTGACCACATGTTTGAGACCTAGGTGGAGAGGGTGGGTTGTGATGCACTAGCCCCATGCCTGCCCCAAGGTTATATCAATGTGCACCATTTGCGGAGCACCAGAGGCGTTGGTGCGTGCCACCCAACGCGTGGTTTTTGTAATCGACATATGACCAAAGGCAGGGAGCCAGCGAGCACGTGGCCTTTGGCCCACGCCCCTAGCCATATTGTTTCCATATAACAGAAACAGAGGGCGAATTTTGGGCACAGGTGCCTGGTTAAAGGTCCAACATTTGCATCTTTTGTGGCGGAATCAACATCATCCCTACGCAAAATTGTCGCCTGCAAGATATGCCAAAGGAGGAAAATGTTTTCAATTTTACCAATTTGGTGAATTTGCAAGAAAAATAGCAAAGAAATGGAGAAGGAGGCATAACTTTGCCATTTTTCATCCTTTTTGAGCACAAGAAGAGCCTACACAGGGGTTTCTAGGTATTCTAGACACAATGGAAGCATTATTTTTGTAATTTGAGCATTGTATGTTGATCTAATAGACATTTTGAGCATATAATATAAAGGGCCAACATTGAAAGGTGGACCCGGAGATGTAGCCCTAGGAGTGAACTTCGTCATCAACTAGTTGTTCGTGTGATGTTGCATATTGTCTATTTTTTTTTGGTTATGCCTACAAAAATTAACTAAAATTAATAAGTTTATGTCTTTTTGCAATTTCGATCCATTTCCCATAAGACATAAACTAGCTTTCAAACTTTTTCAAGAAACCTTCAATTTTAAATTTTATATCAATTTGGTATCATAACATGGTTGTTTTGAAGGTTTGACTATTTTTGCAAGTGTTTTTAATGATTACAAGGTCTAATTTGAAGAGAGTAGGAGTGTTTGAAGAACCAAATCCTCAAATTGGTTTAAGGAGGTCTCAAACTCTAAGAACTCCACTAGTCGTGGCACATGAAGAAGGATAGGAGCTGATGTCTAAGGATGAGAAACCCTTCAGAAAGGCTTTCTATGATATTCTTGAGATGGTGAAATTCTTGTACAATGAGAGGAAAACAAGGTTGCAAGGAGAGAGTTCAAATCAAAAAAATGTTAATGGTGGTGAAGGGAGCAAGCCTCCACCTCCACCTCCTCCTTCACCTCCATCATCACCTCCTTCAACACCTAGTCATACTCCTCCTAGTTCTCCAAAAGGACATGTTAAGTCTCCTTTGCTTAAGCTTGATGTCACGTTTGAATTGCCTATGTGCAACGGGGAAGTAAATGCTGCAAAGTTGGATAATTGGGTTTATCAAATTGAAGTCTATTGCAAATTCAAAGAATTAAGGATGATGTTACAGAGATCCAGCTTTCTTCTCTTCATTTGGAAAGTGAAACCCTCATCTGATGGGAGGCCAAAACTCAAGAAGATTCGAATAAAAGTGGTAAAATGATCTCTTCTTGGAATGATTTTGTAGTTGCATTAAGAAGGCAATTTTATCCATTAGCTTATATGCAAAAAATAATTATGGATTAGAAAAATTTTAGACAAGCTAATGGTTAGAGTGTTGAAAGTTACACACTAGAATTTAGAAGAAGAGATTTAACCTTGGGTGTTGATTTGTAATCACAAGACACTCTCCTTAAATACATAGGTGAATTGCA
Organism: Pinus taeda; assembly: GCA_000404065.3. Taxonomy (NCBI): domain Eukaryota; kingdom Viridiplantae; phylum Streptophyta; class Pinopsida; order Pinales; family Pinaceae; genus Pinus; species Pinus taeda. The sequence goes on from APFE030256260.1 coordinate 130,845, forward strand.
TAATTATTTGAGACATATTATACTTATGCTTAATCCCGCCAATTTAGATGAAGTATGCTGGTAGGAAACTCATTTAGAAGCTACAGGCAAGAATGTTCCTCAAGAGACTAGCAAGAAATCATCCAATTCTAGAGACTAAGGAAAGCGAAAGTTTAAAGGCATAGGAAAATATAATGTTACAATCAAGAAAGAGTGAGAGAAACTTAACTGTAAACATTGTTCAAAAGAAGGCCATGATGAAGATCATTGTTGGAAATTTGGTCCAGATATTTTAACTTAAAGGATGCATTCATAATTGCATATAAAAGAGAATATTAACCAAGTAACTCAACACATGAAAAATGAGCAGAAATCATAAAGCAACCATGAGATCAAAGGCACACAAACAATTTGATTACAGAGTTCACCCAATATGGGCTACGTCTTTGGGCCCTACTCAAAGTGGAGAGGCCTTCTTTTATTAAGTGGCATCAAAGAAATCATTTACAAGAAAATTTACAAAAATGACCCTTATACCTCCAATTCGGATGATGGTATGAAAATGGAGACCTCGTCTAGAGAAATAGACCACATGGTTGGATTCTTGGTGTGAAAATGTGAAAAATCGACTATAAACTTATCAAATTATGACATGGGAAACTACGACCCTCTAAGAGAATCTTTTCAGCAACTAAATTGATCCCTCACTCATGGTTCCACTGCCTCTGGAACACTCAGTGTTTCGCTATGTACCTCCACCGGTCTAGTTCTGAATGGGAAATGAAATTTTAAATATTGTTTGGTAGGTGGAGCCACCAACATAGGTTGTTGGCCCGTTGGTGGTGGTGGCATGTTGTAAGGAGGCAATTCTATATTTGAGTCTCACATAGCATATGGCTCAACCGTTGTTTAATTTTGATTGCGGTTTCAACGACCTTTTGCGGGTCCATCAGAAGTGGCCTGCCCACTTGATTTAAATATACAGCGTATATAATACAATTGGATGGGGTTAAAAATATTTATGTATTAAGGTTTTTCGGTTGAATTAATGCATTGGATCCACCGGAATTGGGTGGGTCCGTCAGGGCTGGCCCGCCCACCCAATATATAATATAATATCATTGTTGATGGGTTGCATGGGTGACAACTCGGCACCCCATTTTTTTTTATAGAGCATTTGGTTAAAATATTCCGCCAAAAAATAAGGGATATTAGACAAATTAAAGAGGTGAAAAATTCGCCTATTTCAATTGCCAAATTCCATGTGCCAGGATTCTGCCAAATTTTTGCCTCGTTAATGACTGCCACTTGGCCAAGTTTGACCAGAAATTTGAATAGTTATAACTTGAGCACACAAACTCAAATTTGAGTGTCAGCATAATTTGAATCAAGGCAACGAGCACTACGATATGGTATGGGTTTCACTTCCATCTGAGGACTTTTATTTTTGAGCTATTTTCAAGGCCACTTCTATTTCTAGTTCCACCTGGATCATTCCTCCCCACTGAGGAGATTTTAGTCCTCCAAAATCATGCACACATCCTACCCACTATCTGTGTCCTTGTCAAGCCACACTTTCAAATCTGCATTCCATTCTTTGAAATCACATACAAATCCACACATGACTAAAACAACTCCATACTTGCCAAGAGTTTATAACACACACTCTTTGGTCAAGTTTACATCATAATAGAAACTGATACCCCAACTATCAACAAAACACCAAAAACATTATTGTTGCCTTAATAAGTAATGTAAAACACATCATCACTTTTACAATTATTTGCAACACATGATTTACAAGATGCAACCATGACAAGCTATTATTCTTAGTAAAACCATATCTTACTCAATAAAGTGGACCACCATGAATGTGGCAAGTTCATTTTTTGAACATATTCACCATTTTACTTCTTTAATGGTGCTTTAACGGCATGGAGTATCTGAGCAGTTGTTATATACGCTACTTCAATTAAGGGAACTCACGTGTACATGCAACTATATTTAAGGAAACCAGCGTATATCCAGCAAACTTATGATTTAGTTAATTCATCATATGTTGATCTTTAATCAGTGCATCAGGACTTCATTAACCATATAAATAGTAACCAGGTGCAATAAAAACAAAACAGACCATCACACATAAGAAACACACATGAACACCAATATTTAAGGTGGAAACCCAATGCGGGAAAAAAACCACCTGATGTTGTCTTCTTTTAATATAAGAAAAACATGTTTTTTGTACTAGTGCAGACTCATACCAGTACGCAGGCACCCACCTACAGAAGGATACAACCTTCTATCATTCTCCAACTACTACTGGAAGGGAAATACAACCCCCTAGCTCTTGTACTAGTCGATATGTTTACTAGTACGTAGGTGTCGGCCTACTGAAAGCTCCAACCTTCACTTGTTTTCCAGCTACTACTAGAGGGGAGCTCCAACCCCCTGGCTCTTGTACTAGCTGATATTTTTACCAGTACGTAGTCATCGGCCTATAGAAGGCAACAATCTTCACTCATTTTCCAGCTGCTACTAGAAGGGAGCTCCAACCCCATGGCTCTTGTACTGGCCGATATTTTTACCAGTACATAGGCGCTGACCTACAGAAGGCTATGACCTTTACTCTTCCTCTAGGGACCACGTTTCATAAATTTTCAGACTGGATACTCTTGGAACACAACACCATAATCTGAAGGCCATGTTTCATCCAATTTTCATATTGGACCCATCAACAACATTGAAGCTCAAAATCAATCACCACTAAACATTCAGAATACTATCATCAAAACATTGTCACCAGAACATAGAGTAGAACCCAAAACTCTACAACAATAACCAAATCCAACTGCAACTTCAAATATCATACTTCATACTGTATACGTGACTCTGATGAGCCGAACCAATGTGTATACACACTTTTACCAAGGCAAACCCGTGTACAGATTTGCAAATATTTACTCCTAACTTTGCAGCTATGCCAATCATCATTCATACCCAGATCATAACATTTATACAATAAAATATGCATCAGTAATTCAGATCTAGTCCATCCATGATCAAACCACATAATGATAATACATTCCAAGCCTTAAGATCGTGATCCATCATCCATCATCAACAACATAGGTACATCCATAGTTCAGATCAGGCAAAGCATCACAAACCCATAACCTACATATTGGATCTAACACTTCATCAGATATTCAATACTTGCACACCTGGCCTAATGATCTTCTCCTCCTTATATACTCTTAGGCCTTTCTCAATACCATGGACCAAAACCACTTAGGACCAATACCTTGGACTAAATACATAAGGTCAATACCTCGGACCAAAAACCTTGGACCAATACCATGGATCAAAATACCATGGACCAAATACCTTGGACCAAAACTTAGTTTTCCAACATGTACATGCTTTCCCTCTTGTGAAAGTGCATGTGTATGTTATGCGCTTCTTTTTCTCTGTTAACCTGTGTGTATACGCTTCTTTTTCATGGCGAACCTGCGTATACCTTTATTTCTTCATTCTTTGTATTCTGATCATTAATTCTTTGCTATTGACCTATTGCACTGTGATCTGTCATCTGAGTAAGTTTCCATTTGTCGAGCAGTAAAAAGGGTATTTTTCACCTTTATTTACCCTGCATTAATTATCAATCCAGCTTCGATTTTCTATCTCAAAGAGTGTACTCAATTTGAGGTAGTCACTTGCCAAGAGTAATGCTAGTAGTATAGTGCTTCTTGCAAAAGTAAATAAATGCTGAAAACAAACTCTAAATGTTATGACAAGAACTTGAAATGCTTTGTAACTAGATCATTCATTTAAGAGACTACAACACTTCATCAGTCAAGGGTGAAATAATAATAACTCTTCCCTTTGTAAACTGATGCAATTGAAAAGAAATCAAGGAGAAGATCATTAATCTGGGAACTAGACAGCACTAGTCATGGTTCACTATAGTTTCATATCATTCTATTCACACTTAAGGAATTACTTGAAATGATAATTCAATTACAGGAATGGGAACAACAACTAATCTTATTTTAAAAATATTGAACATCAAGGCTTTAACCTACGGAAATGAATCAAGCAGCAATTGTAATCTAAAGGGATTAAGCAACAATCTTTACCTCAGAAATGATTTGAACAGCAAACTGAAGATGGAACAACAAACTAAAGTATGTTATGAAATGTTGAACAATAACCTGAATCAAATGTAAACGCACAGCAAACTAAATTGAACATTACACACAACTCATCTATATTGAAGGAAGCAATAATCTGTGTTTCGGCATAACAAATATTAATCACAGTTTTGAAGAAACAGCAATTGCAGTCACTATGGAACAACAATCCCAATGAACAACAATCACACTTGGAGGCAAACCGTAGACAAATATACAATAGTACCGATTCATAAATACACAACATTGTTACTCTGTAAACAAATAGTAATGGTAATTTGTAAGGAACAGCAATGTTATATGATAATATCAAACTGTAAAGGAATGACAATGTGATATCAATTCAGAATGAACAGTATAACATTTTAGTTGCAGAGAATAACCTTACTATTCAAATATGAATGCAATATAACAGAGCCAATTCATGAAATAATAAGGAACAACAGGTTACTGAACAAAGCAAATAAAAGAAATCAAATCACACACGACTTGGAATTGGAAAATAATGGTATAGGAAGCAAGTGATCCACCAGGGTCAAGCCCTTAGCCTCCAGGGATGCACTGTTGTGATTACTCCAGAATCAAAGATAGAATGGCAACAAAATTTATGTATTAATCATCAAAACAGAGTTACAGTAATACCTCTTTAAAAAGATTCAATGATCAAAGTTTAAGTTACAACAGTGAATTTCATAAAACAACAATAATCCGCCCCCTCAGCTAGCAACGCTATCCCTTTTTATAGCAGCTGGGAAGAAATACCAAAGATACAGATATTCTCTAGGGTAGCGATCCCTTGGGATCAAAGGATCTTGAGGGATTCACCATATCATTATTTCTCAGTTATCTCTTTGTTCTCTTGCGCTGATTTGGTATCTCCTCTTCCTTTTCCTGGCTCATGCACTCCAATCTAGATTGCCTCGTTTGGATGCGGTTCCCTACTAAAGGCATACTAGTTGATTTCATCTTGTCTTTTCCCTTGGAATGGCGATCTTCCATTTTCTACATAAGAAAAGGTAATAATTAGTCATTTTATGTTACTCGCAAATCTCCTAAATTTTATCATAATCCTTCATCATATGTCCAATTCATAATGTAAAGAAGTTATGAATTTAAAGGAAAAGATAACGAAATAGGTGGCAATTACATACCTTCTCTAATGCTCAACACACCCCCTACTTACCCTTTTTCATGCCCTTATGAAAACATTGTAATTTACATGCAAGGAAGTTAGGGAATAGACTGGAGAAGGGTTCCCAGTAGGTGGTCTACAACCATGATTCCTAGCTAAGAATTCAAAGATATGCCCTATCTGACCTTCAAGCAATTCATATAAGGCTCTATATCTTGGTGCAGGGTACCAAATGACTGGACTTCGGAATCTACAGCCTAACCAAGACAAGCCTTCTCTCAAAATGAGGTCACCGTAGATACCCAAGTGGTCAACAGCTAGCTTAAAATTCTCATAATTGAATGGTTCTTTGTTTTGGATATTCCAATTAGAAGTCTAGTATCGGAATTTGGCTACTGCTATGGCAAGACCTTTGATGGTAAAGAAGTATTCTACCCCTTGTTGGATGACTGTTGTGTGAATAGGTCCCAATGCCTCGATCACACCCTGAGTTCTCATTAGGCTCCTATGTTTATTCCATAATTGCAATGGGTCTCTAGATTCACCCCTCACCAATAGATCTAATCCGTTCTCCTGTCTTTGAAAGACATTGTAGGCTTTAAGCCACTTTATTTGATTAACACCAAAAGAAATAAATGCCTGCGGTTGGACATCACCCACAAAAGGGCTAGGGTTTTGTTTTATTTCTCCATCTAATACAAGATTGTGCAAATAAAATTCACATAACAATCGCTGACCTTTTACCCCGTAATGCTTACAATAATTTATGAAGTCATCAATGGTTTTTATCTCTATAGGTAGACCTGCCTTGACAACTTTAATTTTCAATTGTAAATATCTTTCCATTAAAACAAAGCATATTTTCTGGAAAGTGCCCTACACACTAGAATGTCAGTATACAGAAAACATAAGGTATCCATTTGCCTTATGACTATGTCTAGTCTATGGGTTACCTTTTTTACTCTTTCTTCTGCCTTTCACTATCCTTCAAAGGCCTGACTTTCTGATGCATTAATGGTCTTCAATTGCTATTGTAACTTATGGTATTTTTCTTGAGGAACAGTCTGCTCTATAAGTTTCTCTATTGTTTGTTGGGCTTGTGCCAAATATTTTTGCAGAGTTACTATCCTCAGGTCATCATCCAACATGATAATTTTAGGCTGGAGATCTACTTGGATTTCCTTATTACAACATCTCGTTTTTATGGCCTGAGTTTCCTTTTCGCTAGAGGACAGTGCCTCTGTCTGAATTTCCTTGTCATAGGCCGATGTGTCATCTGTTTATACTTCTACATTTGCAACAGCTAGATGTCGTTCCTTTCGATTCTGAATGACAGTTTGGACTTGAGTCCTCTTGGTATTTTTCTTAAGGGGTTTTTCCTAGGCCGTTGCATGCTTTGCCATAACGGTTCCTTTCAATTTCTTGCCCATTTTCAAGACTCTTATCTGTTTTCGAAGTTTCCTAATTACATTAACCAATCTCTGTTGTTCCTTTCGTAATCTTTTAATTTCCTTTGTTTTCTTAGAAGGAAAAACCCTTCATTTACTCAGGCCTGGGCTTTGTACCTTAGGCATTGTACCTTTGCCTTGGCTAATTTCCTTATTTTCTTCTTGGGGTACTTCTTCAATGTTCTGTTGATTAGGTTTTCCAAGGGCAAAAACCCTAGTTTGCTCTGCTGTCTCCTGGGCAGCTTCTTCTTCCACCTCCTCTTCATCGTGGAATTCTTCGGGTGTATTTTGACTAGGAACAGATTTTTCCTCTCCCTCATCCCCGTCACTCTTCTCCCCAAATACACTCTCATCATGAGCAGAGTGATCCTCTTCTTCTTCCTCCTCATCACACAGTTCCTCGAATGCACTTTTATCATGAGTAGAGTGCTCTTGCGGTCCTTCTTGGGTATGGGGGTTGAGTGGGTTGTGAGGTTGGACATATTCACCCATATTGGCCAGAATTTGGATTGCTCAGTCTCCTCCTCCAATTCTCCTTCATCATTTTCCTCCAATTCTTTTCATTCTCCCCACCTTCCAATTGTGGGGGTTGTTCATCTCCTGAATCATGTATTTCCATAGGTTGACTAATGTTTCCCAGGGAATTTCTCAGCATTCCTTTGATCCTTACCAATCTAATAGATTTTCTTCATTTTAGTGGTCTTCTCGATGTACTGGCAATATGTTTTCGTATTGGGGCTAGCAAATCCAGTCCCCCGTCTATCGTGAAAATCAATTCTTCCAAACTACTCTGTTGTTGGGAAAGACTGTAGCTGACTATTAGTTGTATTAACCCATGGTGGCTTACTACTAACTGTACATGGCGATATTTCTTCATGCTTCGAGTAACATCATGCAATAAAGAATTTAAAAACACAAGCAAATTCACAGCACATTTTTGCTTTAACACAGCTAAAAGTTTGAGATGGCGTGGTCTTACCACGTCTTTCCTGCCATTGCAAGTGATGTAGGTCTGGATAATTCTCACCAGTTCTACCCATGGCTCTCCCAAGGTTGCCGACAGAACTCCTTTCCCTTTTACAGTAATGCTTTTCCCTTCATCCTGGAAGATGGTCATGGCATCTCGCAGTCTCACCTTTTTTAGAGTCCACGTGGGTCCAGTGGCTGGCAGTCCCGAAACTTCTACAATTATGTCATCAGTAACTGTTATCTATCTCCCTCTCACCATGGAATGATGTTCTTGCAAGTTCTGTAGAAACTCAATTGCCATCGTCTCATTGGATTGCTGTAGACAGTTAAGGTAAGCTATCCATCTTGCCCTTGCTAGGATTTCTCGTGCAACATCGGAGACCATTAACACCTATGGCTCACTGTGAATTGATCTTCCTCCCGTCTTATTCATGCTTAGCACCCTCTAAAAAACATAGAGATGACAGTGGAACAACAGGTTGTTCAAATTTTTAGATCACTGTTAGGAAAGCACAGAGAAGGTGATGGAACAGCAAGCTATTCAAATTTCTAACTTACTACTATTTTTTGCAGAGAAAAACATGGAAATGGCTTTGGAACAGCAATCCATGCATATTGGGAAACAAAATACTGTTAAGCTTTCTATTCCTAAGTCATAATTCTTCTGAATGATGAGTTGACACGTATGTCAGCGAATTATGGGAATCACCCGCATCCCCCCGTAATGTGATAGGATGTCCTCGGCCGTCAAATAAAGGAGCAGTGTGTTGAACTGCCATAGTATAGAGTAATAAAGGAACAGCGTATAGAGATATGCCATATTTACAGAAACGAGCAGATTACCCAAATTGATTCGTATTATAGAATCACTAATAAATATGGAAATGCCATGATATGATGTGAGAAATGGAGGATAGTACAGCTGACGTGAATAAAAGTACTTATGCGGTCATTATCGACTTTTACCATCATAATTGATTTGTAAATGATTTTATTGTATTCAAAGGTTCGAAAGGGTTATATACATAATCTCATTTGACCCACTTATAAATATATAAGAAGAAGGAATTTATAGTTACTATTAGTGTATAAAAAATATGACTTCAATACTATCAACACAGATCTGTTGCCCACAGGTGTCCATAACCTTGACAGATTTGTTTATTTCACCCTTGGAACCATAATCCTTTGTGTATGCTTAGGAAAGTGTTGTTGCAATGTCAAAATGGAGGCCATTGTGCTGGCTTGGTAACCAGCTGAATCACAATGCCATTCACTAGGAAGGAGTGAAAGGTGGGCAGGACGACTCGTGATGAGACCTCCTGTTCCAAGGAATGTTTATTTTCCTGATGTGTCTCTTGGATCATATCCCTGGTGTGGTGGCCATAGTGGGAATTCCACTTCACTTTCTTCCTTATGATCATGGTAGGTTGGCTCTTAATGAGACCTCCTATCCTTCATTTGAAAAATCATGTTAGTAATCATATAGATAATCATTTTTTCTTCTTTTCTTTTATATAACACTTTTCCTATTTGTATACAAAGGGTGGTTCAACACTCCTTAAGAGTAGGGATGGTGGAAGAAGTCTAAACATCTCAATAGAGAAAAATATGCCCTTATTCTTATTCAATAATAATGATCAAAGAGAATTATGGGGACTTAGGAAGAACCATCATGATAAAAATAATCAATCATATTGGTATTAGTAAAATAATGACAGCAAGGTGATCAATAGTTGTGTCCTCCCCTCTTTTCTCTTATCAATTCAAGGTGATTTCTTTTAAAGATGGTGATTTTTATGTGATTTGTTGATTTCAGTATCCTCTAGTTTTTGTATTCTTGCATAAATGTATAGTTTTGCCTTAACTAATCATCACTCATAGAAAATCCTTTAAACACAAAAAAGGAGAAAAATGCACTCCAAAAAGGTTGTTCCTAAGATGGAGCAGTTGTTTTTTCTTTAGAGGGACAACAAAAGAATATTTTCACACAAAGACTGTAAGCAAAAAGGAAAGAACATGGTTAAAATGTTGTTCCTTGAGAGGAACAACAAAGAAAGCAAGCACAAACAAAAAAAGTGAAAATGTTGTTCTTTCGGAAAGGAACAACAAAAAAAATGAAAGTGTTGTTCCTTTGGAAAGGAACAGCAGAAAGAAAAAGTGTTATTCCTTTGAAAAGGAACAGCAAAAAATGAAAGTGATGTTCCTTCAGAAAGGAACAACAGAAAACGAAAGCATTGTTCCTTCTTAAAGGAACAACAAAAAACAAAAGTGATGTTCTTTTTTAAAGGAACAGAAGAAAATAAAAGTGTTGTTCCTTCGGAAAGGAACAACAAAAAAATGAAAGTGTTGTTCCTTCGGAAAGGAACAATAAAAATGCGGATATGATATTCATTCAAAAAGGAATAGCAAAAATGCAGAAGTGTTGTTCCCTTGGAAAGGAACAACAAAAAGGTAGAAATGTCATTCCTTCAGAAAGGAACAACAAAATGCAGAAATGTTGTTCCTTCGGAAAGGAACAGCAAACGACGAAAATGATGTTCCTTTGGAAAGGAACAACAGAATGTAGAAATGTTTTTCCTTCAAAAAGGAACAACAAAATGATGGAAATTTTGTTCCTTTAGAAAGGAACAACAGAACGCAAAATTGGTTGTTCCTTTAGAAAGGAACAACAGAATGCAAAAGTGTTGTTCCTTCGAAAAGGAACAGCAAAACAATGGAAATGTTGTTCCTTCTGAAAGGAACAGCAGAATGCAAAAGTGTTGTTCCTTAACAAGAAACAACAAAGAGGTGAAAATGTTGTTCCTTTTGAAAGGAACAACAAAATGCAAAAGCATTGTTCCTTCAAAAAGGAACAGTAGAATGGTGAAAATGTTGTTCCTTCCTAAAGGAACAACAAAATGCAAAAACTGCAGAAATGCAGAAATCTGTAGAGAAAGTAATAACTAAAACAAAAAGAATTATGCACAAAATTTAAAAGCAATCAAATCACCTAGTGCACCAAAGGTGAGGAAGAGTTCTCTTCCTCAGCCAAAATCTACATGTTGGAGTCTTCCCGGAGTTGCTGGTAGAAGGATTTACGAGTAATTGGTTTGCGGTACAATCGAACTCGGTGGCCATTTTCTTTAAGGGTATGTCCAGATTTGTCAATGGTGGTTAAACTAATGGTGCCATTATCATGCACCTTCTGGATTTCATATGGTCCCAGCCAGCGAGTTTGAAGTTTCCCCAGGAAATCCTGAAACCTGGAATCATATAGGAGTGCGCAATCTCCTTCATGGAAGACTTTATTTTTTATGAGGGCGTCATGCCATCTTGCTCTTTGTTGTTGGATTAATAGAGTATGTTGAAAAGCGAAGATCCTGATTCCATCCATCTCATTAATTTGTTGTAGTCTATTAATCTGGGCCTCATTTAAATCAAGACCGACTTGTTGTGCTATTCTCAATGTTTGTATTTCAAATTCTATTGGAAAGATGGGTTCCTTTCCAAATACTAGCTAATATGGTGAATACCCGGTAGTGTTTCTCCATGTTGTTTTGTATGCCCACAAGGCTTCCGGTAATCTTGTAGCCTAATCACATCTGTGTGACACAATGGTTTTTGCTAGTATTGCTTCTATTACTTTATTCATGCTCTCTACTTGGCCATTTTCCGTGGATGGTATGGAGTGGTAATTTTATGCTGAATATGATAGTTTTTTAATGTTGCACCAATTTTATTACCAGCAAATTGTGGTCCCACATCTGTGATTATATCTCTTGGGAGGCCATATCACACAAATATCTGGAACAGGCAATGAATGAAGAAATCCTTTGTAGCTCTTGGAAGTGCCTCTGCTCCAACCCATTTGGTCACATATTCTGTTGCTACCAAAATATATGTTTTCTAGTTTGTTGATGGGTTGATTGGACCAACAAAATTGAGCACCCAATGCTCAAATGGTTCAATGACTAGCTGTGGGTTCAAAGGAATTTCGTCTGACTGTCTAGGGAATCCTGCTTTTTGGCAAATGTAACAAGCTTGAACAAATTCTTTTGCGTCTTTGAAGATTATGGGCTAGTAATACCCTGTTTGCAAAACTTTGTGACCAGTTCTTCGATCTGTGAAATGTCTGCCACACAGTTCATCATGACAAGCTTTCAGTATGTCAAATATTTCATCTTTGCGGGCGCATCTTCGAATGTGCATATCTGCCCCTGTATGAAATAGATAGCTCCCAATCCAAGAAAATTAGGTACTACGCTACACAATCTATTTTCGTTCATTGGGAGTCAGATGTTTTGGTAATTTACCTACTGCTAAATAATTCAAAACATCAGTGTACCAGGGTGTTTTGATAGTAACAGCGAACAAATGCTCATCTGGAAATTGATCTTTGACTTCTGCTACGTCCACTGGCTTTGGCATTCGTGAGAGAAAGTCAGCTACAAGATTTTCTTTCCTAGGTCGATCTTTTATTGTGATGTTGAATGCCTGCAATAAAATCAACCATCTTGTTACTCTACTATTTGTAATTGGTTTATTTGCTAAATATTTTATGGCAGAGTGATCTGTATATAAAACAACAGGATATCTAGTAATATAATGCCTAAATTTATTTACAACATGTATTATAGCTAAAAATTCTTTTTAGTAACAATATAGTTCAACTTAGCAGGAGAAAAATTCTTGCTAATATAATATATTGCATATGGTTTTTTTCTTCTTCCTACCCAAGGACTGCTCCAATAGTTGTGTCTGAAGTATCTGATGAAATTTGAAATGGCAGGTCCCAATTTAGACCTCTGAGCACTGGGGTTGTTGACACAAGCTTTTTCAGATCCTCAAAATCATAGTCACATTTATCTGTCCAAACAAAATCAACATTCCCCGTTAGTGCGTATAGAGGTGCGGCTATTTGAGAAAAATGTTCTATAAATCTCCTATAATAACCAGAAAATTCCAAGAAAATTGCATACCTCTATCTGTGTGGTAGGAGTAGGTATTAAAAAAATTATTTGAATTTTGGCCGGATCTACCTGTATTCCAGCTGCTGAGATATAATGACCTAGGATGAGTCCTTCAGTCATCATCATATAGCACTTTTCATGGCTCGAGCAGAGCCTGGTGGCGATACATTGTTGCAACACCTTTTCCAATGTGTCTAGTGTTGGGTTGAAATCATCTTCGTATGGTGTGAAATCATTCATGTATACTTCAAGCCCTTCATTTATTAAATTTGAAAAGATGCTAAGGATAGCCCTTTGAAATGTGGAAGGGGCATTGCATAGGCCAAGGGGTAAGACTCTGTAGGAAAACGTTCCCCAAGGACAGGTAAAAGTAGTTTTGTCCTAGTCTTCAGGGGCAATCTGAATCTGATTGTACCCACTAAAGCCATCCAAGAAAGAAAAGAATTTATTTACTGCTAATGTATCTAATACCTGGTCAATGAAAGTAAGGGGAAAGTGGTCTTTCTGGGTTGCTTTGTTTAATTCTCTATAATCTAACAAATCCTCCACTTTCCATTCTTCTTTGGCACCACTACTAGTAGAGATACCCATTTGCTATCGGAGATTGGATAAATAAAGTTTACATCTAAAAGTTTTTGTAATTCAACTTTCACAATGTCTTTTAGGTGAGGGTTAAGTGTACGTTGGGGTTGGTGAACAGGTCTCGCATCCTTTTCTATATAAATGTGGTGTGTACATAGCTGGGGATCGATTCCCTTCATGTCCAGATAATCCCATGCAAAATCTTCCTTGTATTTTCTCAGTAGTTGGACTAGTTTTTCTTCTTGTTCAGGAGTCAGGTTATTATTGATGTTTAAGGTTTTTCCTGGCTCATTCTCTATAGTTTTTCTATTTGAAACAAAGGTAGTGGGTATTGTCTGATCATGAGTGTCTTTGAGAGAATCTTCTTCTATTTCATTTTTAAATGATGCCTCTCTCATGTGACATTGTACGTGGGATATGGATTCAGTTTGGTTAATAAATTTGTTAATAACATCATCCTCTATTTGATCTTTGAAATCAAGGGCATATTCTATGGTTAATGGGGATCTAATGTTTTTGGTGAGGTATGATACAAGATGTTTGTTAGTTTTTATTATTGTTTCACTTGGCTGGGCCGGAGGGTATAGGGCTAGATTTTTGATGTTACTTCCTCTAGTTATGGTCATACTGCCTTGGCAGTAGCCAATGTAAGCATCAGCGGTCGCAAGCCAAGGTCTGCCTAAAATTAAAGGATGTCCATCGAGTCGGCTTTTGGGGTTTATTATCAGAAAGTCAGCGGGATATTCCCAAGAATCAATGGATACCATGACATCATGTAGTGTACCTTCTGGCCTAACGACTGATTAGTCAGCCAGTTCTAATAAGGTGGAAGTTGGTTCTACTAATGTAGTGCCAAATTTTTGACAAGTGGTGGTTGTTAAAATATTAATTGCAGCCCCTAAATCAACTAAGGCATTTGAAAATGTTTGTCCATTGATTTGTACTGTCACTATTAGATTTCCTGGGTCCTCATATTTGACGGGTGATTCTCTTCTTGATAACAGTCAGATAGGGTGCCAACTACTTAGACTATTGGGTTATTTTTTATTCTCCTCCTTGGGTTTTTTATACATAGCTCTTTGATGGTTTTTTCATATGTTGGGATAGCTTGGAGGAGTGGGATTTTTATGTACAAATTCTTTAGTTCTCCCAGAATATCAAAGTCAGGATGTTCTATAGGGCGTGGTATGATTAATCGTTCTGGGAAAGGGGGAGAAGATGTGGTTGCTTGGTCATGAGTCTATTGTATGACCACATCTTCTTCTCATAATGATTTTTCTGTGGGTAACTGATTTTAAACTCAAACATTTTTATCTCCCTCGGTTTCTATAATGCACCCAGACCTTAATTGAAGGTCGTTGCACCCCCTTAGATCGGTTTCTAGTTCTGGTGCTTCAATTATTTGAGGGATTGGAATGGTTCCTACTGGCTGATTCATCGGTCTTTGCCAGTTTGTCTGCCAGGCTTGACTCTGCGAAGTGGGAGGAGACCATTGTGTTGGATATGCATTATTTTTCCAATATGGTGGAGCATAGGGAAAGTTCGGACAATTAGATTGACTTGCCTGATTCAGCCATGGTGATGATGAAGGAAATGGTCTTTGTGACCAATTTGATAAGGGAGGTTGATTTTTCCACATTGTATTATTTTGATGAGCATGATATTGCGGAGGCTAGAAAGAAGAAGCTGGATCGGGGAACATACCTGATTGTCATGGCTGCCATTGACGATGTTGATTAAGTAGGTACACCGGTTCTGGTTCTTCTTCCGCTTATTTGTATACTGCTTTCAAACCAAGAAGTGAGGGGAAACTCTCCGTAGAGTGGTATTTTGTACAAATGGTGCAAACTTGAACTGCATCTAATGGGCACTCTTTGTGGTTGCGCTTCTTTCTGCATCTGGGACAAAATATTGCCAGATTTTTCTCTACTTCCACTTGTTTCTGTTTCGCTTTCATAATATCGAGTTGCATTGTCAGAGTCCCTAATATATTAGTTTTGAAATTTTCTAGTAAATTTCTGATTTCTGCGCGATTTACTCTTTCTCTAGAGATCTTGTTGTCCCTTGTAAACCTGTCATGTTCTGCTAGTTTTAGCCTTGTGCTGCCTCGTGAGCTCCTAATACATAAATCAATGATGTTAGCAAAATATTCTTGATAGATGTCTCCTTTTCCCATAATATTTAGTGTTTCAACCCATTGTTCCTTCATGCCTTTAATTAATGTTGTTTTTAATACATTGTCAGGTAAGGGTAATGATGCATAAGGAGATCTTTGAAGATTATACTGAAAATGTTCAACATATTCTTCTAGTGTCTCATTAGGTCTAGCAACCATCTAAAATATTTCATCTTTTAACTCTCTAGACCTACAATAATCCTGCTATTTTTTTAGGAAAGCACCTTTCATCTGATCCTAGTCGTTTATAACACCCCCACCTAACCCCATAAACCATCGTAAAGCAGCTCCTTTTAATGTAGAGGGAAATAGTTTAAGCTTTTGGGAATCGTTGGTATAGTCATACCCCCTGATAGCACATCGAATTCAAACAAAAATGCATCTGGATCTTCTGATGTTAGGCCATGGAATGTAGGGATGTGCTGGAGAGGAATGGCCTTCATAGGTGCATTAACTACAGTATCTACAATAGGATATTGCAGTGTGGAGGTTTGGGGGGTTTGCTGGTTCTGGGCCATTTGGTCAAATATGTGCCAATAACCTTCTGGGATCTCTAGGAGGGTATTCCTAGGCTGGCTAGAAGGAGCAGGAGTGGCCTTAATAGGAATGGCCTTAACAACACTTCCTTTGTCTGGGATGATGAGAGTTCCTTGCTGAACTAAGGTTTGGGGGGATTTTAGTTCTTCAAGTTCTTCAGCTTTGTTCTAGATGATTTTTAAAGCACTTCCCTTATCTGGGCTACTTAATGGCTGAACTATTCCAAGAGGAGATCTTGGTTCTTCAATTTCCCCTGTTTCTCCTCTTCCCTCGCAGAAATTACTAAAATTCCCTTCTTGCAATGATTTTGGGCTAAAATTCTCAATTTCTTGAAAATCTTGCTTCTTTGTTTGGTTGTGCACCTCAGTAAAGGCTACAGATGGTGATCCTGTGGCTCGAAAGGAACTAGTAGGCTATCTAGAAGTAGCTTTTCTAGGTCCTACTGAAGGCTGAGATTTTTCTTTTTTAAGGATTTTGTCTATAAAGGTCGATCGGTCAAGGGTCACCGACCCCTTAGCTTTATCAGGCTTGGGTAGTGGTTTAAGATTCTTTTCAGGCTTTTTCTACTTAGTCATGCACACAAATCAAATTCTTATTTCTACCCAAAATCACAACAAATCTGCAGGAAAGCGAGCAGGGGAGTAGGGCTGTTACATGATCCGTACGCAGGTTCTTACCTTCCGTTTTTAAAACCCAACTCTCTCCTAGCAGGTACTTACACTACTCTCAAAAGAAACAAATGGCTACACTTTTCCCTGGAAACAACACTAAAATATTTAATAGTTAAAAGGGTCTTTTTAACCTCTATTTACCCTACATTAATTATCAATCCAGGTATGATTTGTTATCTCAAGAGTGTACTCAGTCTGAGGCAGCCACTTTTCAAGAGTAATGCTAGTAGTATAGTGCTTTTACAGAAGTAAATAAATGCTAGAAACAAACTCTAAATGTAATGGAAAGAAACTTAAATGCTTTGTAACTAGACCATTCACATAAGAAACTACAACAATCATTAGTCAAGGATGCAGTAATGATAACTCTTTCCTTTGTAAACTGATGCAAATGAAAAGCAATCAAAGAGAAGATCTCCAATCTGGGAACTAGATAGTAATAGTCAACGTTTGCTACAGTTGCAGATCGTTCTGTTCATACCAAAGCAAATACTTGAAATGACAATTCAATTAACAGGAAAAGGAACAGCAACTAATCTATCGAAAAGATCGAACAACAAAGCTTAACCTACAGGAATGAATTAAGCAGTAATCGTAACAGCAACCTTTAACTAGTAAATGAACTGAATAACAATCCAAGAATGGAACGACAAGCTTAAGTAAGGCTATGAAATATTAAACAACGAACTAAATAAAATGTAAACACACATCAAATCTAGGATGATGGAATCAGTAATCTTAGTTTAGCATAATAAGTATTAACCACATTTATAAGGGAACAACAATTGCGGTTGTAATGGAACAGTAATCCGAATGAACAACAATCACAATTATAGGTAAACTGTAGCTAAATGAACAACAATACCAATCCGTAAATGAATAACAATGTTACTCTGTAAATGAACAACAATGTCTGAATTAGACAATGCGATATGATTTTAGAACGAACAACATAACATCTTCAGTTACAAATAATAATCTTACTATTCAAATATGAATTAAATATAACAAATCTAGTAAATGAAATGTCAAAGAATAGTAGATTACTGAATAAAGCAAGTAAAGGAGATCAAACCACACACGACTTGTAATCAGAAAATAATGATACAAAAAGCAAGTGATCCACTAGGGCCGGGCCTTTAGCCTCCAGGGACACACTGCTGTGGTTACTCCAGAATCAGATAAAGGAACAACAAGGAAGTTTATGTATTAATCATAAAAACAGAGTTACAGTGATCGCTCTTCTAAAGAGAGTCGATGATCAAAGTTCAAATTGGAACAACAAATTCTATCAATCAACAATAATCCGCCACTGGGCTTGCAGCACTGTGCCTTTTTATAGTGGCCAGGTGGAAATACCAAAAATACAGATATCCTTAAGGTAGTGATCCCTCAGGATCAAAGGATCCTGAGGGATTCACCATATCTTTAATCTTCCGTTATCTCTTCATCCTCTTGCGCTGATATTGCGTTTCTTCTTCCTTTTCCTGGCCCATGCGCTCCTATCTCGATTGCCTTGTCTGGATGCGGTTTCCTGTCAAAGGGACAACAGTTGGTTTTGCCTTGTCTTTTCCTCTAAAATGGCGATCTCCCATTTTCTTCATTTTCTGCATAGAAAAAGGCAATAATTAGTCATTTTATGTTAATCACAAATCTCTTTAACTTTATCATAACACTTCATCATATGCCCATCTTAGAATATAAAGAAGTTATGAATTAAAGGAAAAGATAAAGAAATAAGTGGCAATTACATACCTTTTCTAATGCTCAACAATAGAAAGACCTCATTTTCCATTTAGTGGTAGTGAATATTTTGACCCAAGAGTTCCTTTCTTTTCTTTCCTACCTGACCCTTGGTATTCTACCACTTTGAGTTTTTTATGTCAAAATTTTTCACCGCTACACATTCCTTTTTATTCACCAGAAAGAACTATGTCAAAAATTCCTATTTGGAGCCAACCAATTGATTCATCTATGTTTACCAGCTCCCCAGAATCACTATCGTATGGTGGTCCATCAGTTCCTCCTAGATACAAGTCACTTATTGGGAATTTTTCAAGAGATGCTTCTTCTCCCCAACCTTCTACTTGGTCATCTGGTTTATCTACATATATTGTTCAGAGCATGACTTCCATTCTTGAAGCACTTATGACACTAGACCAACAAATTCACATGGTCTCTGGTAATTCCACTAACCCTCAAGTAACCCCAACTAGTGTTTATTATCCGCCTAGGTACCAACCACCTTATCCTCCACCTAGAGGGAAACCTATTACTAGGGGTCAACCTTTTACTCAAACTTATGGTGAGATACCTCAACCAAGTCTAGGTAAACCTGTTGCAAATCAACCTTTACCTGGTACTCCTTACCTTGGGATGAACACTAATTGGCATCCTAATTTTACTCAATAGTATAGTCCAATTACTTCACAAGTGCCACTTTATCAACCTGTTCAACCTACTGGACAAACTATTCCTCAAATACTTATTCTGGGTATTTCCATACCTGTCCAACAACCTATTCAGGGTATTCTGCAAACACTTTTGCAACTACTTGTCCAAGGAATTCCATAAACAACTGTTCAACTGATCCAGATTTATACAGGAATGCAACAAATTATAGATATAACCATAAATACAAAGATGCAATAGAAATAGTATTTCATCTCATTAATGTAAAATACTGAAATATGCTTACAAACAGAAATGGAAATAAACTAGCTTGAGCGATGGTATCTTATCTCTGAGAAGAGATGTGGCGGCTACATGCCTCTGAATTGTGTTAAAATGAGGCTCAAGGGCCTTTTTATTATTGAACAATAAGAGAAAATCCTAAACAATCAAAACCATAACCCGAGCAAATGTAATACCTAGAGTTTATGGGTCCCGGGGTCGTGACTTGGTCATATTATCTCTATTTGACGCGCAAGATACCCCGTTGGAAAGATCTCTCTGAGGACTATGATGGAAAAGATGATTTTCTTAAAAAATCATTGGCAGTAGATTGCCAAAAAAAAAGTCGTTTAGGGCCTCAAAACGGCTCCAAAAGTTTAGGACCCAAAAAACTACTAAAAATAGTAAATTGTGCTATAATTAAGGAAACTGAAAAACTAAAAGAAATAATGGTGGGGGTCCAAGTGGGATAGGTGAGTGGACACCAACATCCACCTGGATCATTCCTCTCCCCTTAGGAATCAATGGTCCCCATTGCGTTGAGTGCCTCCATGAGATGGGGAAACTTCTGCTAAACTTGGTCCCTGGTGAGTTGTTTTGCAATCTTTGATGTGTGGAGTAATGGTGGGAAGCATGGTCGAGGGCAGTCCACATTGAACACTCGGTGCAAGCCAAGGAATGGGGGAATGTTGTGCTCCAAAGAATTATTTCCCATAGCCTTGGTAATGGTGTAAGGACCATATCGGAGTGGTTTGAGATTCTGATGGGCTCTTGTAAGGCATTCTTTATGCAAATGCAACCAGACTTTGTCACCCACTTGAAACTTGTGTGGCACCCGATGGTGATTATGTCACTACTTGTACTTTGCATTTTCTAGAATAGGGCAGTGATATATCGGCCTGTTGGGTAGAGGTGCTCCAGGAGTTAGATCGAATGAATGTTTGACCTGACAATGTAACGATACCCCTGTACGTAAGGAGAAGATGTCCCTGTATCCTTTCATGATCATATCCACCTGCTTCTTCTACGTGGTGGAACCCTTCCTGGGGGCCATGGATGTGGCTATGATCTTCCCCTTACTTTGAGAGCAAACCAGAAAGAAAATAAATTTCCTAGTCTGGGAGATGATCTTATTGCCTTTCTTAGTAGAGATCAAAGAAGTGTCGGTAGGTGGGGCTACCTCTGGTATCCTGTATAATGTATTACACAAAGAAATAATAACAACACAAGGCATTGACTCATACACAGCATGCCACTTCCACAAGTATGGTTGGCCTAACAATACATCACAAACACAAAAGGTGAAACATCACACAATACCTCATATGTGAAGGGCTTGATGGTGTAGGGAAGGCGGCACTGCTGGCAGACTCGGAGATATCGTCCTTGTGAAGCCACCCGATGCTGTATGATTTCAGGTGTAGTATGGTCAGTAGTCCTAGCCGCTTCACAAACTCTACTGAAATGAGGTTCTTTTAGATTCCACTGTCAACAATGGATTGCAGCGATGAACCCTTCACCCACATCTGTGAGTGGAAAAGATGCTCCCCCTCCTCTGTATCTTCGAGCTCATTCTTCTATATATTAGTGGTGGCAATAGTGGCGTTGGGCTCTGCATCAATGATCTTCTTCCCTTTGTCATTCCTCTTGTTGGGTTCTGACTTAGGGTCGGAACATGCATCTGATTCTGAAGCCTTCAACTCGGCCACCAATGACTGCTTGGTTTGACACTCACTTGTGCTGTGAGTGGGGCTCTTGTGGAACTTACACCACTTTCCTGTGTCCTTCTTTGACTTCGTGATGTTGTTCTTTTCTTGCAGCTTCGAGGGGTTGACTTAGGTTAGCCTGCCTTGGCTTTGTCCTTTGTTTTTTGGATTCGCAGATCCAAAGTCTCACTTCTTCTTTTTAAACTTCTGCTTGATCTTGATGGTGTATTGGTATGTTGTGTCGAGCAAGGAGATGTCCAGGAACTTCATATCATCCTGGATATATCTATGTAGGCAGCCGAGGTACTTGAGTACCAAATGTTTCTTAGAATCCTTGATTTCCAACTTCGTGCGCAGGGTATGAAAAACATTTGTAAACTCCAGCATATCTTGGTCCCTTCCCTACTGCAGCGTGGTCCACTTTATGCATTTGTCCTCATAGCTCCCGTCAGGGTAGTACTGCCCTTGATGGCATCCCGGAATGAATTCCAAGTGGGAGTGACTGAAAACAGTGAGTTCATACTTTCATCCTTATGCTTGTAGTAGGTTTCCCACCAGTCCTTGACGTGGGCGGTTGCTTTGAGAAGAGCGAAAGTAATCTTTTCCTGGCAGGAAAAATCACGAACAAAAAAATACCCTTCTAGTAAATTTAACCATTTATCTACGACATCTGCATCTATCTAACCCTCGAATATGGGGATTTCAAATTTAACTTGTACCTTAAAGATGTGGAATTTTTTGAGTAGCTATTAGATGCATCGCCCCGGGGTAGCTGCTGAAGGATCTGGTTAAATTTATCCATCATTGTGTTCCTTTGTCACTTGAGGGCTTCTTCGAGCAAGATTTTGATAGGATCTCTTGCCCCCTTGTCTTTCTTTTCATCCTCCATGGGAGGCTGTGGGGATTTGCGAGGCTAGTCTTGGAAAGGTTCAACCAGTCCAAGCCCTAACTCCTTATATCCCAACCTCATTGGGGACATGTAAAGAAAGGTAGAGAAAGAGCATACCACTATGATACCACTGATTTGGATTTATGCGAGAATGCAAAAAATTATAGATATAACCATAAATACAGAGATGCAACATAAATAATACTTCATTTCATTAATGTAAAATACTGAAATATGCTTACAAACAGAAATGGAAATAAACTAGCTCGAGCGATGGTAGCTTAGCTTTGAGAAGAGATGTGGCGGCTACATGCCTCTGAACTACGTTAAATGAGGCTTGAGGGCCTTTTTATTATTGAACAATAAGAGAAAACCCTAAACAACCAAAACCCTAACCTGAGGAGATGTAACACCAAGAGTTTATGGGCCCCATTGGGGTTAGTTGGACAACCAACTTCCCGGGGTCGTGACTTGGTCATATTATCTCTGTTTGATGCACATGATACCCCATTAGAAAGATCTCTATGAGAACTACAATGGAAAATACAATTTTATGAAAAAATCATTGGTAGTAGATTGTCAAGAAAATGTCGTTTAGGGCCGCAAAACGGCTCCAGAAGTTTGGGACCCAAAAAACTGCTAGAAATAGTAAATTGTGCTATAATTAAGGAAACTGAAAAACTGAAAGAAACAATGGCGGGGGTCTAAGTGGGATAGGTGTTTGGCCACCAACAGCCACCTGGATCATCAACAACCGATTCAATGACCTGTTCAGAGTTCACCACAGACACCTGTTCAAACACATGTTTCGCAGCTAGTTCCAAGTTCTCCTCAAACACCTATCCAATGAGTATCATAAATAACCATTCCAATTACCCCTCAAATATATGTTCCTTAGACTAATCAAGAAATACCACAGGTTTCTTCTTATCAAATTGTTCCTATGGCCAATTATATTTTTTTTATTTTCAAATTAGACTAATTTTGGCGGTCGGGGACGATGGGAGCTCGGAACGCGGAACAGGGGCAGGTTTTGACATACTAGGGTTTGCAGAAGCCAACGAGACCGGGAGATAGAGGCGGAGAAAAGCAGAAGGGCAACCCTCTGTGAACAGGTGCGAGCAACAAAACCTATAGCACACGACAAGGAACAAATAAAACCAGACAGAGCTGAAGGAAACTATGGAAAGCAAGCAGGGGAGGGGAGAGATCCCCTCCTACAAAAATATAATGGCAGGGGAAGCAAGCGAGAGTAGAATACAGAGTAATCCAAGGGAGAGCAGCAGAGAGGCACCGGTATTAGGAAACCAATGGAAAACCAAGACAGGGGGTCGATGCCTACCGAGGGCACAGAAAAAACCAAGCTATGTAATACCCAATAACAAACTTGAAGAATATAGATGCTATATGAGGGATCATGCTTTCATATGCAAGTTTGTAGGGTTTTGGCCAACAGATAATGATCTAGTAAAATGGATACAGCAAAAATGGAAGCCAAAAGGGCATATAGATCTAAAGTTAGGAGCGAAAGGGTTTTTCACAGTAATATTTGCAAATCTGGAAGATAAGGAAAGAACTTTTGAGGAAGGACCATACTTCATGAATAATGCCCATTTGTTCATGAGACATTGGGAAGAAAGATATAACCCAGAAAATGAGAAAATGCTAGCACCACCCATCTGGGTCAGATTATTTGGCCTACCTGTGGAATTTTGGGACCCTGATATTCTCGAAGGGATTGGTAATACAATCGGGACCTTCGTCAAAGTAGCCGAGTCAACAAAAAGAGGGAAATATACGTCCTATGCAAGGATATGCGTCTACATGAATATAGCAGAACCGTTGCCTGAATATATAGAGTTAGAGTACCAGGATGAGATATGGCAGCAACCAATGGATTATGAACACATACCTTTTAGGTGTAGAAGGTGTCATGAATACGGGCATCTTTACAAGCAGTGCCCGTTAAATAAAAAAGAGGAAATTTCAAAAAAACAAGAAGAAGAACAAAGGAGGGCAGAGAGCGCAAAGGCTGGGGAAATGGGTTTCCAAGAGATCAGTAGAAGGAAAAAATCAGGAAAAGAAGCAACAAAGATACAAGTACAAACAAAACCTATTATAATTGAAAGTCAAAATAAATTCCAGGCCCTTCAGGAGGACGAAGAAGAGAAAGCAGGAAAAATGATTGAAGAAGACGAGAATGAGAATGAGCCAATGGAAATTATTAAAGAGACAAAAGGTAGTGACACAATACATATCAGGGAGACTGAAGAAGGGGCAGGGGAAAGCTTGGAGATAACAACAGAGCAAACCTAGATGGAGACAGAACTACAAAAGGACAGTGGATTGAAGAGGAAAGAATCATGAGGAAATTGCTACAGGAATGGAAAAATCTTGATGAGAGATTTATACCGGAAACTCAAAAACAATTATATAAAGAAACATTCCAAAAGTACAAAGAAAAAAAATGCAGAGCCTTGGAAGACCAAACAGGCCAAATAGGGATACATGAAAACAATAACATGGGAATGAATGGTATTGGCAAGGGAGGCAGAAAGAGAGGTAGAAGAACACTGAACGAGACTATACAAGCTGTAGGAGAAATTTTGGTCAACTCAGGTAAGGTTATACCTCTATCAGAGGTATTCCAACAACCATCCAAGAAGTTATAAATGATAGTCACAAGTTGGAATATTAGGGGCCTCAATAGCAAGGGAAAGCAGAGGTATTTAAAAGAGAGGTTGAAGAAAGACAAACCTGGGATCATGATAATCCAAGAGACAAAGATCAGTATGCAACAAATGGAAGGAATAATTAAAAAACTAAAAATACAATATGAAGTAATGGGCCAAGATGTGAATGGTACAGCATGGGGCTTAGCAATCATGTGGAACCCCGAGGAGATAATATTTAAAAACTGGATAAGCCTCCCTAGAATCCTCACCGGTCTGTGTAGACTAATAGGACCAGTGGAGAGAATTCTCATTTCAAGGGTTTATGGACCACACATACCAGGAGAACGAGAAAGGTTCCTTAAGAATGTGCAATCTGTTAGAAGGATCTATCCCGAAACACCATGGATAGTAGGAGGGGATTTTAATATGATTAGAACCATAGACGAGAAGAAAGGAGGAATAAGAAGACCAGATCAGCATATGGAAATATTTAATGAGATGATTACAGAACAGAGATTGGTGGATATACCAACAATTAATGGCATTTATACATGGAATAACCGAAGAGGGGGGAAAAATCACATAGCTTATAGACTAGACAGATTCCTTGTATCAGAATCAATCATGAATCGAGATGTTTTTGTAGAAGCAAAAATAATGCCAGATATTGGGTCAGATCATTGGCCGGTCAGGTTGGAAATAGATATTAAGAAAAATTTGGGCAAAAAACCATTCAGATTTGAGACCTTCTGGCTTAGGAACCCACACTTTTTGTTAAAAGCAGAGGAATGGTGAACTCAAAGCACATTACAAGGAAAAGGGAAGATGCACACTTTCCAGTTAAAACTCAAAGAATTGAAGGGGAAGATAAAGAAATGGAATAAAGAAGAGTTTGGGAATATAATGGAGGAGAAACAGAAACTAGAAAAAGAAATGGATGAAATACAACAAAGAATAATTGTAGAAGGAAGAACAGAGGAAAGATGCAAAGAAGAAGGAATCATAATAAGTAAACTGGAAGAAAGGAGGAAGCAGGAGGATTTCCTATGGAAACAAAAATCCAGGATCAATTGGCTACGAGAAGGAGAAAGAAACACCAAGTTTTTTCACCAAGCTATGATACAACATAGACAGAGAAATATGATCTTATCCATTAAAAATGAAGAAGGGTAAAGGATAATAGAACAAGAAGGAATTGAGAAAGTACTGGTTGAATACCATAAAGAAATTCTGACAGAATCTCAAAAAGACCGTTCAACAACTATAGAGAATATATGCAAGGAAATTCCTAAAGTAGTAACAGAAGAGCAGAACAAAGCACTGATGAGAGCAGCTACTATTGAGGAAGTAGAGGAAATTTTGATGAGCATGAATAAAGGCAAAGCACTAGGACGTGATGGATGTACAGTGGAGTTTTATCAAGCAGGATGGCACTTTCTGGGTAAGGAGATCCTGGAGGTAGTATAAGAATCTCGCATGAAGCAAAAGGTATGGCCAGCTATAAACTCGACTTTCTTTACTCTGATCCCTAAGAATGCTAAATCTGAAAATGCTCAGGGCTTTCGCCCAATTGCCTTATGTAATGTAATATACAAAATAATAGCCACTCTGATAGAAAAAAGATTAAAACCTCTTCTCACTAGCTTAATCTCCCCAGAGCAAACATGATTTGTAGAGGGAAGACAAATTCTTGACGGATTAGTAGTAACTCAAGAAGTCATCCACTCCCTAAAAAAGAAGAAGCAGAAAGGAATGATGATAAAGCTCGATTTGTCAAAGGCCTATGATCGTTTGAATTGGAATTATCTTAAAAGAGTCCTGGAGACCTTCGGTTTCAATAACAAATGGATAGAATGGGTGTACAGCATGATATCAACACCGAATTTCTCAATATTAACAAATGGGATACCTTCAACAACTTTCAATGCCACAAGAGGAATAAGGCAAGGGGATTCTCTATCTCCTTTACTATTCATAATGGCAGCAGAGGGGCTAGGAAGATACTTTAAAAAGGAGCTGAGAGAAAGAAAAATCAAAGGCTTAAGGTTGTGGGGAAACAATCTACCCATAACCCATCAACAGTTTGTAGACGACATTATGCTATTTTATGAGGCATCAATAAAAGAAGTTAGGAATATTAAAAGAATCCTGGACCTGTTTATGGAGGCTTCAGGTATGGAGGTCAATAAGGAGAAATCTTGCACTTTTGTTTTTAACACTTTGGTCTCAATCAAAACTCATCTAACCAAGACGCTAGGGTTTAGGCAGGGAGAACTTCCAACAAAGTACCTGGGGAATCAGATAGATACAAATCCCACACGAATGGTAAATTGGCAGCATATTATAAAAAAACTCACGAATAAAATGGCAAGCTGGTATTTTAGATCTCTGAATATAGCAGGCAGAATAGTCCTCTTGAAATCAGTCCTCGAAATCAGTCCTCCAAGCAATGCCTATTTATCCCTTATCTATTATGGCTTCCCCCAAAGGGGCATGCACAAAAATAAAAGAGATATATGGAAAATTCATTTGGGGTGGACCAAATCAACAGAGGAAATGGGCATTAGTTTCCTGGAAAAATCTAATGAAAAGAAAAGAGGAAGGAGGCCTTGGATTGAGAGATCCGGAGATGCTAAATAAGGTGCTTGGAGCAAAATTGTGGTGGCGGTGGATGAGGGGAGGAAATGACCTATGGAAGAAAATATGGACTCATAAGTACAATATGCCAAAAACTACGGATGAAATCCTTAGACTGGAAGAGACTCCGAAAGGCTCTACAATTTGGAACCTGGCAAGCCAGAACATGAATATAATAAATAGACATGCCTTCTGGGAAATAAGAGGAGGAAGGAATGCCAGATTTTGGGATGAGGGGTGGCAACAGAGAGACAAATTGATTAATATCCAAACACTGCAGAATATACAACAAAATGAGCTCAGGGAGGGGAGAAAATATGTAAAGGATTATTGGATAGAAGTAGAGACAGATGGAATATGGAGAAAATGGAAAAGGCCTGAAGAATGGGATGAAAACATTAATCAAGAACAGCAAAAAATATACTTAAAAGAAGTAGAATCAAGGAAAATAAAGGTCAGAAACGGGGAAGATATTCTCAGGTGGGGAAAATCAACAAAAGGAACCTTTACAGTCAAGGAGGCATATTATCTGATGGGATATCAGGAGAGGGCAGAGGAAAGCACAGAGTGGAAAATCATTTGGGACGGAAAATGGTGGCAAAAGATAGCCTTATTTGCATGGCTTGTTGGAAAAGAAAGAATCTTAACATGGGAAAAAATTCAAAAGAGAGGCTTCCTCGGGCCATCGAAGTAACTCAGGAACACATTTTGAATAACTGCCGGTATGCTATGCAAATATGGGAAGAGACTAGAAAGTTATATGGTAAATCAAAAAGAGACCCCAGTGATTTAAAAAAACCCATTTTTCAATGGAATAAAGAACATTTCCAATGTAAAGTTGTCAAGAGAGCTTGGAATCTGACAGTGGGTTTCGTGATATGGCTCCTTTGGAAGGAAAGAAATCGAAGGATCTTCCTAGACAGACATAAAAAGCCAGAAGAAATATGGAAAAGAGTTCTAAACTCTATCAAAGAAATGATTCTAGCTGAACACTGGGATGAGGAAGAATGGAAAGCAAATCAGGAGGAAGGACAAATCCTAACAAAATTAAATATGAAATATGATATGCTATACCCCAAGAAAGAAAATCGGCAAAATAAACAGGTTCATAGTTTAGAGCAGTTCAGATACCCTAGAGAGAAATTCATCAAGCTGAATTTCAACGGGGCATCCAAAGGGAACCCAGGGAACGCAGGCTTTGGGGGAATCTTTAGAGACAGTGAGGAAAACACCAGATGGGTATATGCAGAGTTGGGAGGAGAAATGACTAACAACGAAGCTGAACTGTGGGTGGTACACCAAGGGTTAAGGATAGCGGTGAGGAACAGCTATAGGAATCTGGAGATAGAAGGGGACTCTCAGGTGGTAGTAGAGATGCTTCGAAAACTCAATAATGGGAGAAATTGGGAACAGATCGTTGGAAGCTGGAGAACAACTGGGATAGTTCAAGATCTGGGAGAATTATTAAAGAGAATAGATTATAAAATTATAAATCATGTCAGAAGGAAGGGAAATAAGGCGGCGGACTTTCTTGCCAACTGGTGGAGTAATGACCAGGAAAGGAAGATTGACAACAGATGGCCAATAGTAATGAATAACCCGAGATGGGAGGAACTGGAAATCATAATAAATCAAGACCATGTCGAATCCACAAAACAATCAGAATGAACACAAGAGACCCCCGATCGGGGTGATTTTGGCGGTGCACAGAGTAATTAATATAAGGCAGGCGCGAAGGAGGTACAAGACTGAGGAGGGCCATGTAATAATAAGTAAGGGCAACAGGAGCATCAGGAAAAATCACACCTCAAGGCGGATCGATGATGGATTGGTGATGGAGGGAGGTGGAGACGACAGATTGTCAGAAAACATAAATGAGTATGATAGTACGAAGGAGGTGCGAAGGGACGTAGACGGTGAAAGAGCTAACAGGTGGCAAGGCGAGCAAACAAAGAAAGCAAGAGGAAACCGGAAGGGGCGAAATAATAAAGAAGGAGAGCGGCACGAAGGAAGGCAAAGGAGAAGGGAAGAGCGTGAGAATTGGAAAAGAGGAAAGGTGGTGAAGGATCGAGCCAGGTATATGGGAAGACAACGAAACCAGAAAATTAAGATAACCAGAGCAGAAACTAAGGGAAGAATGGCGACCAGAAGGAGAGCGAGGAATGAGGAGAATGAAGCCACCTGGGAACGAAGCAATTGGGATAAAAAAGGAAAAGGAATGGTGAAAGAAGAGATGGCCGAAGAAACCTCATTGGTTCAGGATGATTTAGACGATGATCTAGAGATGTATGATTTGAACAAGGAAAAAGGAGAGTAGGCTCGGGAGAAAATAAGAAAGATGGCAGAGAATGGGACTGAGGACAAACAAGAGACCTGGGAGGATGAGGAATGGCAGGGTCGAGTGTGAAGGGGAGACCAAGACATTGGCAGCGCCTCGGGCACGAGAAATCGAGGAGGGAGAGGGAATTACAAGAGTAGAGGAGGCAGGGGAGGACGATGGGGACAGCGTGGAAGGGGTAGGGGAAGAGTAGGAGACTACAGAGAAGAGCAGGCATCAACATTTGCTAGAAAAACCAGAAGAACCTTGGGAAAGAAGATTTAGTATGCAGAAAGAGCATATTGTGAGAATACCAACAAGGACATTAGAAGGATAATACAACAACTGGAAGAGGAGGCAACTCAGGGACAATCTGATTCTGAAATGGAAGATTGGGTTTACCTTCTCCCGGATCCGGGAAACACGAGAGGCCACATGACTTTGCATAAACAGGCGCTGCATGTTTATTGGGTAATGAAGAGACTGCTCGCTAAGGCAATGGAGCAAGTAGCTATGGAAATGGCTGAACTGTCTCAAGGAATACCAAATCTAAAGAAAGAACTGAGGAATATCCAGATTACTCTGTTAATGCAGGACAAAAAATTGGATGAAATACATCAGCAGATAAAGGAATGCCACCCAGACATCAAGAAAGAAGCGGACCAGCAGACAGGAATGGAAGCTCAGTAATGGAAGATATGTATTAATTTTGTTTCCATGGAGATAGTAGATAATGGATTAGCTTCTAAAGCCTTTTTTGAAAATTTTAGAATGCAGATACGGAAAATTAGAAGCCTTTATGACTGTTTAGTTTATTTAGCTTGGACAAGAAGACTTAATACTTTCTATTTTTGGATGGCTGTAAAGAACTTAAGATGGCCAATAAACCCAGTTTCCTCTCGGGGCAGGTTGAAGCCACCATGAATATGTAATGATTTTGATTCACAGTAATAGAAAAAGAAAGGACCCTCCACAGTTTACAAAAAAAAAATTGTTCCTATGGCCTAATCTATACCACAGATTCCTATCGGGAAACCCATTATAGGAACAATATAAACACCTTTTCAAGGTCAAGCTTATCAGGTTCCAGCTTTTCAAGGAAAAAAATTTCAAAGTCCACCTTTCCAAGGTCAAAATTTCCAAAAACCACCTTTTAAAGGTCAATTTATTGAAAGTAAACCTATTCAAAGCTAATTTGTTCAGGTCAACCTTTGCAAGTTCAACCTGTATAGGGGCAATATTACTTAGGTCAAATGGGTAAAGGTAAACCTTCTCAAAGTCAACCATACCATGTTCAACCTCAACCCAGTATGGTTACACCCTGGTTACCCTGGTGGAATTCCAATTCCAATTGCATTGGCTATTCTAGGATATCCTAGGTATCCTCCTCTAAGGTTTAGTCTTAACTCACAATGTTATCAAAATTTGCCGCAAGACCCTATCCAACAATTATCATTTATTGCAACCCTAGATTTACCTGATCTATCCCAGTTAACAAACAAGCCTATTTACTATTATCCTTATTGGTCGATGATTCCTACCAAGTTACTGAGTGACACACCCAAATTTGAAGGCAAATCAGGAGAAAACCTATCCAATCATGTGATGACATATCATATTTGGTGTGCATTGAATTATTTAATCGATGATTCCATATGTCTTCACCTTTTCCAACAAACTTTAACTGGTTTTGCAGCCAAATGGTACATTGAGCTACCTCGCGCTTCTTTCCATAACTTTAACTCCATAGCAACAACATGTTTAACCCACTTTTAGTTACCGATCTATTATGATACTAGTACTGAACTATTTACTTCTTTAAAATGATCAAAATCGACTCACATTTCTGATCGTATCCATGAATGGAGATGTAGACATCAATTAGTCAAAGTTTTTATTCCATATCAGATTTTAGCTGAATGGTTTAAGAAGTCAAATATTCCTATTATCACAGAAGATGTTTCGAATGGAGGTTTCATCATCAAAGAGCATGAAATTTCTCGTGCTCAATATTTAGACTTAGTCTACACTCAATCAAGCACTTTTTATGAGAAAATCCTGAATTTACCATGCCCTACAGGTGAACCAATCATTACATCTCCTACAAGCTCTAATGTTGTTGATGGTATTATAGGTTCTATTAGCCAACAATATAAGGGGAAAAAGAAAAATTCTAAAAGTACTCATACTTTAGCCATAAAAGATACACCATCTGAAATCCTTTCTTCGAAAACTATTTCCGAGATGAATGTCGTAGAATCATCTACCAGCAAGTCAAAATCACAAGAGGTAAAAATAAGGGGAAAAGTAAATCGAAACAAAATTTTTCTTCGAAGGAGAAACCTAATAAAACTGAGCATATTGACGAAAAATGAAAACCTCTCTATCCTTGCCTTATTTCCAATGAGGATCATTATACGAAAGAATGCCCACATTGGGCAAAGGTTTCTAAATTCATTAAAGGTTCTCCAACTCCCACTATTTTGAAGAATCCATTTCCTTCTCAAGAGAGAAAAAATGTTTCTCATAACACATCTTCCTCTTCCACATTGCAAGACATCATGATGATGTCTTCACAACAAGTTATGGTAGCTACGAGATCCAAAGATTACAAGTCTAAGGGTTCTGTTGACAATGGAAAAGATGCTAGTTCATCTGGTCAACCTTCCAATTCAATTCCTCCTTCTCCTTTTGAACCATTACAAATTGAGAAATTGAATCTTGACATGATGATCTGACCGTCTCCTAAAGGTGTGATTCAGAAATTAGATTTCAACTCACATGCTAGAGCTGCACAAAATTACAAAATTGTTAAAGACCTAGCTATGTATCCTTCCGCAATGTCAGCTCTGGAGGTACTGCAAACATGTCTGGCACAACAAAATATTTTATTATGAGCCTTAGGATCCATTGATATACAAGATGCTAACCTAATTATCTTTGATCTTGAGAGTCATATCCCGAGACTCCTTCATCCACTAACATTCCAGATTCCAGTTTTGTTTAAAACTAGATGAGTATTTCATACAATTGTTGATGAAGGAGATTCTACGTGTATTATGTTGATTGCTTGCTAGAAATATTTAAGCTCCCCGGCCATCAATCAATCACCTACCATTCTGAAAGCCTTTGATGGAAGAGTTTTTCATCCTTATTGAATCCTGAATGATCTGCCCATAGAGATAGAGGGCAAAATGATTGTGATCAAATTTGAAGTTGTTAATGCGCATCTTGATTACAACATTTTTCTTGGTCGAATTTGGACTTACACTATGTCAGCCATGGTCTCATCAATTTTTTGAATGATACAATTTCCTCACAAAGGGAAAACTGTCAAAATAGACCAGTTGTCTTACTATACTTCAGACCCTAACTCTATGGGCAACATACCTTTTATTGAATACTATTTATGAGGATATTGGTGTTAGTCTACTCAAAGACTCATCATTGCTCCCTCCACTGAATTTTCGTTTTAATTTTTCCAAGGTTAACATGATTACATCAAGCACTATGGAATCTTCTGATTCGTGGATAGTGCCTTTAGAGTCCGAATTATCCTCCCATGGTAGTAACATGCCTTTGATCCCATTTGAATTGGCTTACCAGGAAGTTCAGTCATTTTTTGAACCTTCATCTTTTGATATTAATCGAGTGGATATGATCAATGATGATTATTCTCCTTTGCTTTGGTTAGAACCGGTTTCACTCTCTTATCCTTTCGACTATACCTTTCGAACTTATGAAAGTATCATGGAGGTCATGACTTCGAATGAAATGCCTTGGAATGATTACCATCATCGTTCAACTTTTCTACCCAACCTTGATAAAATCAAGAATGATTTTTCAACTATGTTTTCATCTAAGATAGTAGATAGTCTAGAATCGCTTATTTCAATTTTTCAATTTGATTCCAAAAGAAATTTGGGAAATATATCTACAATAATTACCATTAACATCTCAGTTAAAATAGGGATTATTGAAAATATTCACATAGGTTCCTCATGCTCAATTGAAGAAATTCGAACAAATAAGGCCCTATTTCAAGAATTTCGCGACATTTTTGCCTGGTCCTATGAGGAAATACTAGGAATTGACCCAAGAATTGTAGTACATGAAATTAAGACTTACCCGGATACCAAACCTATCACACAACGATTACATCTGGTGCATCTGCGAAAAGTTGTTGTGATTAAAGCTAAGGTCGTGAAACTGCTCAAAGCAGGTTTCATTTACCCAATTCCCTTAACTGATTGGGTGTCCAATATTGTAAATGTTAGCAAGAAACAGGGAACCATTAGAGTATGCATCGATTACAGGGATATCAATAAGGCATGTCCAAAGGACATTTATTCTACTCCCTATATCGATCAAATCATTGATGAATGTGCTGGAAATGAAATTTTTTCATTTATGGGTGGATTTTATGGCTACAATCAAATCAACATACTCCCCGCTAATCAACATAGAACCACATTCATCTGCCCATGGGGAAATTTTGCCTATTGAAAACTCCCATTCGGTTTGAAGAATGTCGGTGCAAATTTTCAACAAGCTATGTCTTTTGCATTTCATGATATCAAGCATATTGTGAAACCTTATTTGGATGACTTTCCAGCTCACTCACTAAGACTGGAACACCATCCAATGCATTTGAGAGAAATATTTATCATATGTTGTCATTACAATATTCAATTGAATCCACACAAGTGTGTTATTTGTGTGCAATCCGGTCTATTTCTAGGATTTGTCATTTCAAAAGAAGTCATTTGTTTCAATTTGTTGAAGGTTGAGGCTATTTTAAATCTGTCTCCTCCTACCTATCTTTGCCAACTCCAAAGTTTGCAAGGGAAGGAAATATTTCTACGTCAATTTATCCAAAACTAAGCTAAGTTGACTAAAGGTTTTACTCAAATTTTGAAAAAGGGCATCTCATTTATTTTGTATGAAGTGGCTCAAAATGCGTTTGATGCACTTAGATATGTGTTGACCCATACATTGTTGTTGCATCCTCCCGATTATCACCGAGACTACTTTTCATACTTAGCCATGTTTGATGCCACCATTCAGGAAGATGAATCGAATGAAGATCATGTGATATATTACTTAAGTTTTAGTTTGACTAAAAATGAAGAAAAATATGTACATGTGGAGAAAATGGCCTTGACAGTTGTTCAAGATGTCCAACATTTCCGTCACTACATTCTATTGTGCAAAACTATTGTGATTTCCAATTGCAACCCCAAAATTTACATTGATACCAAACAATTGCTCGAGGGAAATTATTCCAAATGGATAGTCATCCTACATGAATTCAATTTGGAATTTATTAAATCCAAATCTAAGAAATCATTGGTATTTTCTGAATTATTGTGTGACTTTCCCCATACTGAAACGGAAAACGTGGAAGAGGATTCTCTCCCACACAAATCTCTCTTTCTAATCAGTACTTTAGATCCATGGTATGGAGATATCATCATTTATCTTCAAACCAAGACATTTCAGCCATAACTGATTCAAATTGATCGTCTCCATATCCGATATCAACCCGAGAAATACAATATTGTTGGTGATACACTTTATCGTCATGGTGCTGATTCTATCTTCAAACGATTTTCAACTTGCGAGGAAGCTGAAAATGCATTAAATGAATGCTATTCTGGAGCTTGTGGTGGCCATATGTCAGGGTTTTCTAATGCTAAAAAGATCCTACGCGTAGGGTATTTCTGGCCTTCTATGTTCAAAGACAATATAACTTCAGTCTGGAAATGCCATAATTATCAAATCTATGATTGAAAAATGCATGCACATCCAACTCCTCTTCACCCAATCATTATTGTTGGTCCTATCATGGCATCAAGGATGTCCAAGGTAAAGCTCTCAAGGTTGCGCTATATCTTTGTCAATGTCTATGCTACATTCAAGTTCGGTACTATGGGAGCGACTGGCTTCTCACCACGCCTATCATATCTTTGTAATCCAACTAGTCTCACTGGGTCCACATCAGCATGATCATTTCAGATAATTAGTTTTAGATGCTAAAAACTAACAAAAAATGAAAATTTCCAAAAATTAACCAAAATGTTGAGTTTTACCTATATCACCCCACTGCATCCTAGGGGGCAGTGGCATGTACAAATCTCCTGTGCAGTCCATCCTTGCATATGGAAAATATTCAATCATGATGA
This sequence comes from Pinus taeda, assembly GCA_000404065.3. Lineage (NCBI taxonomy): Eukaryota > Viridiplantae > Streptophyta > Pinopsida > Pinales > Pinaceae > Pinus > Pinus taeda. Next base: position 166,566 of record APFE030256260.1, read on the forward strand.
TTTTATTTTCTAGCCACTCAAAGAAGTTAGGAGTAAATCTAATCGTTGGTCCTTTGCCACCTCCATGGTGTGCCATAAGTGTAACCCATTTTAGCATGTGAGGATCACGAGGTCCTCCTCTCTCTAAAACTACCTGTGGAGCCATAAGAGGATTCCACTCCAAAGAAAATCAAATAATTAAGGCACCATACCCAAAGTTTTTGAGTTTTCTTGTTATGACCCTAGTTAGTTAACTCTTCAAATTGGCAACTACAACCTCGCTCCAGTTAAATATGGTAGGTTGCAAACACTCTACAACGGTTTACATTTGAGCCTTTATTAACAAATGAAATTTTCACTACCACACAACCATGCAATAGTGAACCCAATAGATTTCAAAGTAATTTATGCTATGGTCTTGATGTCAATCCTGCCATCTTTGAGAGCATCCCCTAGAGTACAATGTTGTAGCAGATAGGCGACATTTGTTTTGCCACCTCGCCTATGCCTGTACAAATTGATTTCCACCCCACGATGTGGAAGTCCACTTACAAAGTAGATGCCATTAGCATCAATGACAAGTTTATGGTCTCCGATTATGAAACATTATTTTTGAACGTTCCACTTGCCCACCATCCATTCTAGTAAGTCTAATTGGGCCTTCATACTTGGAATAGTGAAAAACTTGTACAAGCCACAATTTTTCAAGGCTTGTATAGTTGTTGTATCATTTAGAATAGATATTTCTTGCCCTTCGTGCTCACATTCTCGCCATTCCATATTTACGGTTCAAAATCCTACAACTAAACATAAAATATCATTAGAAGTAATCACGGAGAAAATTAGAAAAGAATTTGGGTGTTTTCTATTTTATTTTTTATGCCGTCAGTGTTGTGAGAAATAAACTTTTATGAATAGTGCACATGTGCAGGGTTTCTTCCTTATAAACTACACACACATCATTTAAAAACTAATTGATGTGCGCATACTCGATAAGGGTGACCTGCACACATTGAGGGAAAAATTTTCTTTGAAACCCCCCCCGAAAACCAAAATCTATAGTGAAAATATAAATAAAATGCATGAAAATGAAGAGTTTGGAGAGATAATCTACTTGGAGAATACGACTCGCGATTTCGCCCAATGGTTTCTCCGGAATCAACTTTTGAAGTTTCTGGTAAAAATGATCTCTATCACTCTCAAAATGTTAAAAACACAAATGGTGATTTTTTTTTACTTTTTGGGCTTTTTATAAGTTTTTAGGCCCATTTAAATATTACTTTTTACCTATTGACTTCTTAAAAATCAAATTTTATAATTTTTTTCGCTTCATTTTTTGAGTAGAGAAAATTATTTCGAGTTTAAGTGTGTAGGTTAGAGGTTATTTACAGAAACATATCATTTTGGTATTGAGTACATTTTTATCGAATTCGTTAAAACTTATGAAAAAGTGAAACCATGGAGTTCTTCTCACGCCCTTTTCAGACTCCTTAAAAATGAAAAGATCATCGAGTACTTGATTGTTCGAACCCATAAAATTAAATGAACAATCGTCTATTTAGTATAAGTTTACCCCTTTTACAGACTGAATTAGACTATTTACGAAAAGGGTATACATTGACTAATCATGGTCAATAGAGTTCTCTCCTGCATTATTTTATCCTTTTTTTGGGCTTGAGGGACTAAGTTTACGAAAAATAACACTGTGGAGTCTAATTATGTTTTTCTCTTGACTCCCTAAAACTAAAAAACATAGAGCTTTACTTTCTATGGGCTCGTTAAAAATTTACGTTGAAAGAATTGGACAAGTTTTCTTTTCATGTCTTTTCAAACTCTTTAAACATGAAAATGACACCAAGTTACCCCTTTACTAGACTCGTAAAATTTAAACAGTACGTGACTTGTTAAGCATGATGAGACCGAACCACTCCTTCTTATGGTTCATTAAAAATACTTCGGAGGACTCATTCGAAGGATGATCTGATAGGACAAGCATATGTTATCTTCCTCAAGCTCGTAAAAAATAAATAGGTGCTTGCCAGTAATGGTGGGGGAAAAGTGAGAAATAATCTTTGTTTTGTATTTGTAAAAGGAAATATGTCGCTCTTGAACATGACACTCCATCACTTTTGTGTTCAGGTTGGGAAATCCATTTGCCTCTCAATTGACCATACCTCATTGAAAGTCTTCAGTTGGTTTGGATTTTATTTTTTTAGTCAAATGTTGCGAAGTCATCATGTTGTGTCTCTTATATGTTCAAGAGAGGCTCAACCTCCAGTCAAATTACTTTTCCAATCATAGCCCTCAATTGCATTGACCATCCCTGAGTCAATCCTAGATTACTCTAAATTTATGTTCTTCAAAACTTGACATGAGTTTCATGTCGTAGGCCCTCCCACGATAGATCACTTCCTATTGAATTAATCTAATTATATAGGAATTTTATCTCTAAACCTTTAGTACCTTGAGGCCTGCATGCCTTAATGGCAGGTTTCTTGCCTTCGACGACAGGTTCTCATCGTTGACCTTCAATTGAGTGATTCTATGAGTGTTCGACATCAACACATCTATTCACACTTCATAGATTGTACTGGAAGTACCTTGAGAGCCATTGTCATTATTGGTGGTTTCTCTCACAATTGTTATTGATTCACATAATTGACCAGTAATCAAGTGGTTTCTACCATGTTCAACTACGAAACATTCACTCGCATGGCTAGATTTGTACCACAGATCGAGAGATGGAGATCAAGACCCTGGATCTAGTTTCATCCATCCAGGTTGCATGGAGTTATTAAATATTTATGATTTTAAACAAAGATCCATTGATGCATGTGTCCATACTATGTCTTCTATTGACATGGATCTTTATATGTATTTTCGTACTGTACTTTGAAACATTTATGTTCTGAGTATGGGAATTCCTACCCCAGCGATGATATTATATATTGCATTGTAACTTTTATTTGATTGTTTCAGGTCTTTGACTACAGTCTCTAACCCGAACATTTGCATGATAAAACACTTCAGTCATCAAAATATCTCTTTTGACTTTGAACTTTAGGGGGCAATTTGTCACACATCATTTTGTTGCATTAGGAAAATGACCATTGGTTTGGATCTTTCACTATCCACAAAAGTGTCCCAAGAGAATCCCTCTGTAAAGTTAGAATCTAAATCATCCCAAAGAAAGTGTAATTCTTGGATCCCATGGTACAAAACCCTATTTGTTTCTATATGCACTGTTCCCTAGTTGATTTCTATGCATACAGAGGGAAGACCATTAAAAGTTGTGCATAAGTATGCATTGTCTTACACTGTGACCTGCGAACATGAATTAACATGTAAAAATAAAAAGTAAAGTCTAGAAGTATTGTTGGTAGGATCTATCTCAACCAACAAGCTTCATATGGTTGTATTGACGGTGCTGGACCCGCCAAAATGTCAAGGGGATCTCCGCGGTAAGAAGTCCCAACTAGACCTCAGACCGTTTGGTGTAGGAGTCCCAGCATTGGGTCGTAAGGTAATGCCTTGACTGCAATGTCGCACAGAGGCAAGTAGAATAACTTTGTCAGTAGCAAGGGTGTGACTAATGTAGTGAGTCAAGGAAGATGTATGAGAGGTTCCAACACTTCGAAGGGGGAAGGAGGTGAAGGTGATTTGCAGGTTGAAAGGGAGCAGTCCCAACTTGGCTAGGAACACACAACACAAAGGACATACACAGCTTCGGGCGGAGCAATCCATTCAGATGCGGAAGTCACATCATACAAGGTAAGATAACACGTACAACACTCACAGATCAGTCCGAGATGAGTGCAACAATTGTTATGGCAAGGTTCAAGGGAAAGGTCTGTCTGATGTCCGATAGAGCAGTCGACACAGACGGTGAAAACATTAACAACATATGCAACACATTAACAACAAGATTCATACAATTGCATGTGAATCAGTTCATACACAAGTACATAAGTTAAACAACATATATCATTAAAGCAACCAAAGGAGTCCAAATACAATAACAACATATGCATGAAAATGTGTTGTCTCTTATTATATAAAGAAGTGTAAGTCATCATCATACAATACATCCATGTAAACCTGCTAGCCCCAACAATGGAACGTTACAGCCACATTCACCTACTCCTCCAAAGAGATGTACTAGCTCCGTGCAGTGGAGAAGCGAAGGCGTGTTACAATACTATCCAAGCCTTCTTCAAGATTGATCCAGGTGAATGTTGGTGGCCACCCACCTATCCCACTTGGACCCCCACAACTGTCTCTTTCAGTTTTTCAGTTTCCTTAATTGTAGCACAATGTACTATTTTTAGCAGTTTTTCAGATCCTGAACTTCCAGAGCCGTTTTGAGGCCCTAAAAGACATTTTTTGGGAAAAAAAGGGAGTAACATGGGTCATTGAACTATGTTGCTCTTCCCAAAGTTATAGTCCTTGGATAGATATTTCTAATGAGCTATTGTGCATGTCAAACAAAGATCGTATGCCAAAGTTACGACCCCAGGAAGTTGATGTACCAATTTACCCAAACGAGTCCCACAGTTTGGTATTTCATCTCCTAGGGTTAGGTTTTTAGATGTTTAGGGTTTTCCATTGTTTGTCAACAATAAATAGGCCTTCAAGCTTCACTGTAACACAGTTCAGAGGCATGTAGCTACCACATCTCTTCTCAGAGATAAGCTACCATCGCCCTAGCTAGTTTATTTCCATTTTTGTTTGTAAACATATTTCAGTATTTTACATTAATGAGATGTATTATTTCCGCTGCATCTCTGTGTTTATGGTTATCTCTATAATTTGTTGCGTTCTTGTTTAAATCTGGATTAGTGGTATCTAAGCGGTCCATTTGTTCTCTGTTTTTCTTTGCATGTCCCCAATGAGGTCAGGGTATATGGAGCTAGGGCTTGATTTGGTTGAACCTTTGCAAGACTAGCCAAGCAAATCCTGATGGGCTTTCATGGCGGATGAAAAGAAAGATGAGGGTATAGGGGATCCTATCAAAATCTTGCTCGAAGAAGCCCTCAAGCGACAAAGGAACGCAACGATGGACAACTTTTCCTAGATCCTTCAGCGGCTACCCAGAGGCAACGCATCGGCTTCCAACAGCGACTCTGGAAACACAACACCCTTTAAGGTACAAGTTAATTTTGAAATCCCCATCTTCGAGGGTCAAATAGATGCAGATGTTGTAGATAAATGGTTAAATCTGCTAGAAGGGTATTTTTCTGTTCATGATTTTTCCAGTCATGAAAAGTTTTTTTTTTATCTTCTTAAAGTAACCCCCCACGTCAAGGACTGGTGAGAAACCTACTGCAAGCAGAAGGATGAAAGTATGGCTTCACTATTTTCAGCCACACCCACTTGGAATTCATTCCGAGATGCCATCAAGGAGCAGTACCACCCTTTCAAAAGCTACGAGGACAAATACATAAAGTTGACCACGATGCGGTAGGGAAGGGACCAAGATGTGCTAGAGTTCACAAAAATTTTTCATACCCTTCGCACACAGTTGGGTATAAAATATTCTGAGCTGCATCTGGTACTCAAATACCATGGCTGCATACACAGGTACATCCAAGAAGTGATGGAGTTCCTGAACATATCTTCGCTTGGCATGATGTACCGACACGCTGTTAATATCGAGCAAAAGTTGAAATAGAAGAAGTGAGACTTTGGATCTACGAATCCAAAGAAAGGGAAAGGTTTCCCTAAACTGTAGAACTAAGGACAAAGCCAAGACGGGGCAACCCAAGACAACCCGTCAAATCTACAAGAAAAGAACAACACCACAAAGAAGAAGGACACAGGAAAGTGGTGTGAGTTCCATAAGAGCCCTACTCACAACACAAGTGAGTGTCGGACCAAACAGTCGTTGGTGGTCAAGTTGAAGGCTTTCGAATCAGATGCATGTTCCGACCCTGAGCCAGAATCCTACAAGGGGAATGGCAAAGGGAAGCAGATCATTGACGCGGAGCCCCATGCCACTGTTGCCACCGCCAAGATCCAGAAGAATGAGCACGAAGATCCAGAGGAGGGGGAACGCCTTTTCCACTCACAGATGTGGGCGAAGGGTTCACTGCTGCAATTTATTATTGACAGTGGGAGCCAAAAGAACCTCATTTCAGCAGAGGTTGTGAAGCGGTTGGGACTCCCAACCATACCACACCCGCAACTGTACAACATCGGGTGGCTTCACCAACGATGAGATCTCCGAGTTTGCCAGCATTGTTGCCTTCCCTACAGCATCAAACCCTTCACAGATGAGGTATTGTGTGATGTTGCACCTCTGGATGTTTGTGATGTATTATTAGGCCAACCATACTTATGGAGGCGACATGCTGTGTATGAGTTAAGGCCTCGCGTTGTCATTATTTCCTTGGGTAATTCATTATATAGGATATCGGAGGTAGCCCCACCTACTTCCACCTCTTTAATCTTTGCTAAGAAAGGCAGCAAGCTCATCTCCCAAACTAGGAAATTCATTTTATGTCTGGTTCGCTCCCAAAGTAAGGGGAAGATCATCACCACATCCATGACCCCCGCGAAGGGTTCCTCCACACAGCAGTAGAAACAGAGGGATATGGTCATGAAAGAACACAGGAACAACTTCTCCTCACCCATAGGGGTACCACACAATTTTCAGGTGGGCAACAAAGTCTAGTTACATCTGCAGAAAGAACGCCTTACAAGAGCCCATCAGAAGCTCCAACCACTCTGACATAGTCCTTACAGCATTACCAAGGTTGTGGGAAAAAATGCTTTGGAGCACCACATTCCTCCATTCCTTCACTTGCACCGAGTATTTAGTGTGGAACACCTTTTTCCATGCTTCCCACTAGTACTGGACACATTAGAGATTGCAGAATAGCTCACTAGGGACCAAGGTCAGCAGATGGAGGAACTCAATGCAAAGGGGACCATTGCTTCCTAAGGGGGGAGGAATGATCCAGGTGGATGTTGGTGGCCACCCACCTATCCCACTTGCACCCCCACAACTGTCTCTTTCAGTTTTTCAATTTCCTTAATTGTAGCACAATGTACTATTTTTAACAGTTTTTCGGGTCCTGAACTTTCGGAGCCATTTTTAGGCCCTAATCGAAGTATTTTGGGAAAAAAAGGAGCAACATGGGTCACTGACGAATGTTTCTCTTCCCAAAATTATAGTCCTCAGATAGATATTTCTAATGAGCTATTGTGCACGTCAAACGAAGATCGTATGCCAAAGTTATGACCCCGGGAAGTTGATGTACCAATTTACCCAAACGGGTCCCACAGTTTGGCATTTCATCTCCTAGGGTTAGATTTTTGGATGTTTAGGGTTTTCCATTGTTTCTCAACAATAAATAGGCCTTCTAGCCTTATTGTAACACAATTCAAAGGCATGTAGCCGCCACATCTCTTCTCAAAGATAAGCTACCATCGCCCTAGCTAGTTTATTTCCATTTCTGTTTGTAAGCATATTTCAGTATTTTACATTAATGAAATGAAGTATTATTTCCACTGCATCTCTGCGTTTATGGTTATCTCTATAATTTGTTGCATTCCTATTTAAATCCGGATCAAAGATAGACTTAGTAGAAGCTTGGCTGACCAAAAGCCTATACAATGAGTTATGAGGGACTATTTATAGCAAAGGGTGGGGTGACCCTCGACATTCCCCCTTTGTGACAGTTCAACTACCCTCAAGACTCTTCACCTACTCTATGAATGTTACATCCAAATGTTGACACTTGACTTACACTTGACATGAATCAAGATTACAATGCACATGTACTCATGTGAGACAACATGGCTTGAGCAAGCCTTGCAAGACATAACTGACACTTGGTCCACTGTGGTGAGAACAACGCTTTGACATGCTTGTGATGGTGAAGATGGTGAACTAATGCCAAGCTTGGTCATCCGTGGTGGTGTGCATGTACCTCATGGTGACATCTTGTTGAAGCGAACTCTTGCCTTTGTTGCAATCGGTGCATTGGTTTGGCCCCTTCATCCAACTCGTCTGCTAACATGTGCATGGTCTTCTTCATTATGGTCGAACCAGAAACACACTGATGCATAGTGTTTGTGTTGATATTAAAGTGTGTGTTGGTGGTCATGCACATCAACTTGCTGAAGTGCATGTTCAGCCCCAGTTGGACTTGCTTCTTGTCTTCACCTTGGTGAGTGTGTTGAATGGGTTGGATTGCATGTGTGCACTCAACGATATGCATGTTGTTGAATCCCTTGCATGCGATCAACAACACTGCTCACCGTGTCTTCTTTGTGTCAGCTGTTGGGATGGATCCTTAACTTGTATGGGTGCAGTTTCCTTCGTGAGTGCATGTTGCGCCCATTGTTGTTCCTGTTCCTGTTGCAACTCATTCGTCTTGCTATGCAGCTTCATGTTCTTCCTGAGTTGCTGCTTTAGCACATGCAACTCCTTCTTTGTTCCATCTTTTGCCTTCGTGCAATCTTCATGTCGCGCTATCTCTTCATAGCCTGAGTCTCCAAAATTTCTTTCCTTACCAGTGGATCTGTTTGATCTTGCAGCTTTGTTCTGCCTCTGTGTTGTCAACAACCTTCCTCTTTCATTTGTTGCATTCGATGCGTTCGCTGCATTCAGTATGTTGCCTTCAGTTGTTGTCCATGATGCCACTTTCTATGATGTTGCTACTTGATGTCCTTGTCTACGAACAACTGGTTGTCTTCGTGGGTAGGCAAGTCCATGGACACTTGATTCACTGCATCCCCAAGTTTGCTTTGAATGGTGTCTTCGTATCCGCTCTATTGGAAGCCATTGTACCTGTATCGCGGAGAGGCAAATGAACACCTGGGATACCTGAAGACATGGCAACACTCATGGTAAGAAATCTGTCAGTCGAAAACCAAAATGAACATGAGAGCTGACTTGCAACATACCTACGTGCATGATCATGAAGGTTGCGCAATTTCGGTTGGGAGGTCGAGAGACTGACTGCCAAGACTGCACAAGGCACAGTCTAGGCTGCTGGGAGACTGACTGACTACTGGAACTATGCAATGCATAGTCAAGTCTGGCTAGTGACTATTGGGATTGTGCAATGCATAATTCCAGCTGGGAAGGACTGCTGGCCTAGGGACAAATTTGCGCAATTTCTTCGGCCAAGCAGCCAATGTCCTCCATAAATGCAAAAAATAGTCCTCGAGGCCAGTGCTGGGTAGGAATGCACAAATCTAGAGAGGAAGGTGAGCCTTCCTTTCCCAGATTGTGCAATGTAGCCTTGGTGAAGGCAAAGCTCGGGCCAAGGTTGGCCCGACTCGCTGACAGGCAACTAAAAGAAAGTAAGTGAGTGAATGCATGGTGAAACTAAGTGATAACATAATTTATTAATAGTGCATGAAAAACATGAATGAAATATTCAACAAACAGATCAACATGCATGTGGGTGAGGTAGTTCGTTGGTTGGGCGAATGTCTGTGCAAAATAGTTTCATGCATGCGACAACAGTGAGATAGCAACGAAAACTAAATAGAGCTAGGACAAGCTAGTATACATGTAAATGACAAAAAGAATTCAAAGTTATCAAGCAAACAATACTCCCACAAGAGAAAACACAAAAAGTGACAGAAATGCAACACAAGGCATGGGAAGCAGGCTTACCCTAAACAACTGAGCTGAATGTGCTGACTACCCCTAGATGTGATGTGGGATGTCAGAGCTGCAAGTTTGATGTGAGGAATGAGCTCCACAGCATCCGATTGATGAGTTTTGATAACATCGAGGTTGTGAAAGGCATGCCACGAATCTACGGGAAGCAACACTTGGTGGGAGGTTTCAGAATTGCTCCTTGCATGTAACCTCCAACTGCTAAACATAGATCCCTGAAACAAGGGATGCCTTTGTATGCTACCTTGGGAGAAGCAGCCCTTGCATGCAAGTCTGTCTTGCTCAGTTCCGAAGGGAACCGTTTAACTCAGCTGCACATGCAATAGACTGCTCGACTGCTAGAGAAAAACGCACATTTATGGCTGGGAGCTGAGCTGGCTGCCTAGGAGATTTTCATAATTTCTGGGTAGAGCAATTCACTGCTGCCCAAAGTTGCGCAATTTTTGGTTTGAACAACCTACTTCTTGGAAAATTTGCGCAAATCCTGCTGGGAGGGTTGGCTGGCGGGATTGCGCAATCCTGGAGCCCAGCAGATTGTCAGAGAGGATTGCACAATTCCTATAGGGAAGGTTGGTTTCCCTCCAAAAATGCGCAATTTTCAAGGCAAAGCTGCTTAGCCTGCAACTGGACCAAGTCTGGTTGAGCAGCCTGTGAGGGGAATGAATCAACTGTGATCGACAAGCTGCCTTTGTGTGAGGAAAACACTAAAGCTTGAGTACTTGACAAAGTAAGACGAAGTGTTGTGTAAGGTTCGTATGGAGGCTCCAAAACAGGCTAAGGAAAAATTTTGGAGGGTGGTTGTAGTCGCTACAACACTTGGCGACACACTGGTAGAACTCCAGCTCTCTGCATAGACCTTGTTCGTGAAAAGAAATTCTAACAACTCCGAAAGTATTGTTCAGTTCTTAGTTCATCTTGGCTTCACACTAGTTTGATTGTAAGATGTAGCATATGCTAGACTCTTGGTTGATTGACACACATTCCAAGCCAAGGCAACACAGTTGTTTCGATTGGGGTTGAGGGGTAATAGGTGCACAAGCAGTATAGTCATCAGAGTCTTAGTTTCATCTCTAGTGTTGCCCCATTGCCAACAGGCCTGGACAGTACCCCGGTGGAGTCACATAGGAACACAAGCATGGCACCGCTACCAACGAGCCTAGTTAGTACCCTGGCCAAGTTACTTGCATCACCTCCCTGCGTAGGAAGCCTTTCTCTTCATTCACCTTATTCATTTTTCATTTTGATTTTTTTTTTGACTTTTCATCTATTTCATTTTCACTGTGCATAGCACTTATTCATTTCAGAGGCGGAAAAGGGATCCCAACTTATTGAGAGCAGAACAGGTTATTCCAGTAGAGAAGTAGTTTATTATATCTTTGATGTGCCTGTTAAGGTTTTCCCCCTCACCTTACTCTACTTGACTGGGTTAACAAGGGTTAACCCAAAAACAACTGACTATAGAAGGTGACACTAGTTAGCGCACAAGCGTTGTGTTTAGACCAAGGTTCACTTCAAACAATATGTATTTTCCTTTGATGTATCATGGACTAAAAGTAACAAGCTCATCATACATAGGTAAGATGACAGGTAACCAAGTAGTGATAGCTATACAGTCCCTCTTGTACTTTACCCAGCTCGCTTCAAGAGTCATACATGGTTTCATCCAAAACTAACCTATGAACGAAACAAGCGAACGAACTAACAATCAACAAAGCAAAGCAAGAGTAGAAGAAAAAATGAAAGCGAAGAAATTAAACAAACAAGAAAACAAACAAACAAGAAAACAAAGCATGTAAGAAAATAAGCATGCAAGCAAACAACTGAAAGAAAACACTACTCCTACTCCTACACTAATGGTACATGGGCCTGATCATGTGAAGTGATACTTCCAATGCATCAACCGACGCATTGGTAGACCCATGTTGGTGAAGGCTTGGTTTGCGAGCAACCCAATTGTGTGAACCAGCAAGAAAGAAAGATATAACAATGAAGACAACCACACTTCATGATTCAAAGTGCCCACAGGACATAAGTGAGTGCATGTGCATGACGGGTAGTCTGAGGACTTATCATGGTGTCGTGTGACACTACGTGCAAAGTTGAAGCATAAGCACACTCTTGACTATGACATGCAAGAAATGAAAGAAACAAAGATAACTTGCGTTGCGCATAAGTGCTTGCAATGTAAGACTCATCCAATGTATGAGCAATGGGATTGTGTAGTTCGAGTGGAAGAAGTAAAATCTGAGTGTTAGATTGATCTTGAGTACATACAGAGGAGTGATGAGGAGCCTTGAGTGATTGAAATATTTCCTGATCAAAAGTGAAACCAACCTTAGGATAGGGAGGGCCTGACATAACCATCAGCTTGGGCTGAAGTGCGTCGACGGTCTGTGGGGTTTCGACTTCGTTGACAAACAGATCTTCTTAGACTAGTGGCTTAGATGGATTAACAATGAGTGAATCAACATCGTGATCAGATGATGAGGTGAAGAGATCACGACAACCCAGGTCATGAAATTCAGGATGTTGGTCATCATCCTCATGGTTTTATGAATCACACAGAGGCATAGATGAGGAGGAAGGATGTTCACCCTATGTGTTTCTAGAAAAAGCAGATGAAAGATCAAGTGGATTTCCAATGAATGATTGGTCTTGTCCATTGTTGGATTATGGGCTAACATACAGTGTGTCCTGTGAAATATCAACAATGGGTGCATCCATGGATGAAGATACACATGCGAAATCATGGATGGAAGGTTCACCAACGATGTTAGGAAAGAACGGAGGAGGCTCAGATGGAAGGGATTCATCCTTCACCGAGTGTTGATGCTCAAGCTCCCACTCATACTCTTCATGAATGACAGTGCATGTTGGTTTTGCAACACCAACTCTGTTAGTGGGTTGTTCCTTGTTCACAACAAATGAAGAGTCTCGAATGGATGAACATAAGACAACATCATCCAGAGGAACACTTGGGTGCAAAGACGAAGGTCGCGAAGATGGAGGTTGTAGAAAAATGCATATGAGAACTCGAAGGACTCACAACCAAATCTGTGTGAAAATCAAGTGGAGTGATGTTGGGAGAGTGTGAAGGAGGAATAGGTGTGTGAGCATGATCCTTAACTTCACTAGGCAGTGGTGGAGCTACTGAATGAGAGGGAGGCGGACAGTTAATTGAGACAATTCCCGCTCCTACATGAGATTTCGCAGTTCCATCAATGAAGAATGTTGAGAAATGCTTGATATCAAGCTTCCTCTTGGGACGGGCATATTTCTTAAGGCAATAATCGAACCGGTCCCAAAGATAAGAAAATTTCATTTGGCTCTTCGGAGCTCTAAACTGCAAGTCACGGAAGCGCTGCCAAAAATCAATAACGGATTCATGCGGAGCCCTCCATTGTTGTAACAGTTTCCGGTCAAGATAGTCTAGATCAAAATGATAGAATGTGTCTTCAATGAGATCATAAAAGTGCTCAAATGAGTGCACGGTGCTAGTCGGTAGGTTGAGCACCCAACGAAATGGAGATTCGCGAAGTGTGTATGCAAGCAGCAAACTGGCCTGTTCATCAGAAAACTCATCTTCCTCATAAATCATGAAAATAAAGTTAGATAAGTGCTCTGGCCAAGCCACTTCACCTTCACCATCAAACGTGTGAGTGGACAAGAGATTGAAAAGCTTTCCCGAGATGGAGACATCTTCACGGTTCGAAAAACACCTCGGGGGAAGAAGAATGCAAGACTCCATGAAAGATATGCAAAGGTTCAAAACTGGATGGGAGGACACTACCTCTCACCAGTCCCTCCTTCTAGCACCAGAAATGTTGATGGTGATGGACCCGCCAACATGTCAAGGGGATCTCCCCTGTAAGAAGTCCCAACTAGACCTCAGACTGTTAGGTGTAGGAGTCCTAGCAATGGGTTGTAAGGTAATGCCTTGATCGCGATGTCGCACAGATGCAAGTAGAATAACTCTGTCAGTGGCAAGGGTGTGGCTAATGTAGTGAGTCAAGGAAGATATATGAGAGGTTCCAACACTTCGAAGGGGGAAGGAGGTGAAGGTGAGTTCCAGGTTGAAAGGAATCAGTCCCAACTCGGCTAGGAACACACAACACAAAGGACATGCACAAATTTCGGTGAAGCAGTCCACTCAGATGCGGCAGTCACATCATACACGGTAAGATAACACGTACAACACTCATGGATCAGTCCGAGACGAGTGCGACGGTTGTTATTGCAAGGTTCAAGTGAAAGGTTTGTCTGATGTCCAGTGGAGCAATCGGCACGGACAGTGACAACATTAACAACATATGCAACACATTAACAATAAGACTCATATAATTGCATGTGAATCAGTTCATACACAAGTACGTAAGTTAAACAACATATATCATTAAAGAAATTGGAGAAGTCCAACTACAATAAAAACATATGCATGAAAATGTGCTAGATCTTATTATATAAAGAAGTGTAAGTCATCATACAATACATCCATGTAAGCTTACAGCCACATTCGCCTGCTCCTCCAAAGAGATGTACTAGCTCCGTGTAGTGGAGAAGCCAAGGTGCGTTACAATACTGTCCAAGCCTTCTTCAAGATAGTCTTAGTAGAAGCTTGGCTAACCAAAAGCCTATACAATGAGTTATGAGGGACTATTTATAGCAAAGGGTGGGGTGACCCTTGACATTCCCCCTTTGTGACAGTTCAACTACCCTCATGACACTTCACCTACTCTATGACTGTTACATACAACTGTTGACACTTGACTTACACTTGACATGACTCAACATTAGAATGCATAGGTACTCATGTGAGACAACATGGCTTGAGCAAGCCTTGCAAGACATCACTGACACTTGGTCCATTGTGGTGAGACCAACTCTTTGACATGCTTGTGATGGCAAATCTAGTGAGCTGATGCCAAGCTTGGTCGTCCATGATGGTGTGCATGTACCTCATGGTGACATCTTACTAAAGCGAGCTCTTTCCTTTGTTGCAACCGGTGCATTGGTTTGGCCCCTTCATCCAACTTGTCTACTAACATGCACATGGTCTTCTTAGGTTTGGTTGAACCGGAAACACACTGATGCATAGTGTTCGTGCTGATATTCAAGTGTGTGTTGGTGGTCATGCACATCAACTTGTCGAAGTGCATGTTCAGCCCCAGTTGGACTTGCTTCTTGTCTTCGCCTTGGTGAGTGTGTTGAATGGATTGGATTGCATGCGTGTGCTCAATGATATGCATGCTGCTGAATCCCTTGCATGTGATCAACAAAACTTCTCACCATGTCTTCTCTGTGTCAGTTGCTGGGATGGATCCTTAACTTGTATGGGTGCAGTTTCCTCCGTGAGTGCATTTTGCGCCCACTGTTGTTCCTATTCCTGTTGCAACTCATTCATCTATTTGTGGAGCTTCATGTTCTTCTTGAGTTGCTGCTTCAGCACATGTAACTCCTTCTTTGTTCCATTTTCTATCCTCGAGCTATCTTCATGTCGCACCGTCACTTCATAGCCTGAGCCTCCAAAGTTACTTTCATTATCAATGGATTTGCTTGATCTTGCAGCTTTGTTCCACCTCTGTGTTGTAAAAAGCCTTCCTCTTGCATTCGCTGTGTTCACTACGTTCACTGCATTTGGTATGTTGCCTTTAGCTGCTGTTCATGATGCCGCTTTCTATGGTGTTGTTGCTTGATGTCCTTTTCTATGAACAACTGGATGTCTTCGTGGGTAGGCAAGTCCATGCACACTTGATCGATTGCATCCCCAAGTGTGCTCTGAATGGTGTCTTCATCTTTGATCTCCTAGAAACCATTGTACCTATACTACTGAGAGGTAGATGAACACCTCGGATACTTGAAGACGTGGAAACACTCATGGAAAGCAATATGTCAGTCGAAAAGCAAAATTAATATGAGAAATGACTTACAACATACTTGGGTGCATGATCATGAATGTTGCACAATTTCGGCCGAGAGGTCGGGAGACTGACTGCTAAGACTGCACAAGGCATAGTCTGGGCTACTAGGAGACTAAATCACTACTGGAACTCCCAAATGCACAGTCCAGTCTAACTACTGACTGTTGGGATTGCGCAATGCACAATTCCAGTTAGGAAGGACTACTGGCCTAGGGATAGATTTGTGCAATTTCTTGGGCAAAGCAGCCACTGTCCTCCATAAATGCGTAAAACAGTCCTAGAGGCCAGTGCTGGGCAGGAATGCTCAAATCTGGAGAGGAAGGTGAGCCTTCCTTTCCCAGATTGCGTAATGCAACCTTGGTGAAGGCAAGGCCCGGGCCAAGGTTGGCCCGACTTGCCAACGGGCAACTGAAAGCAAGTAAGTCAACAAATGCATGGTGACACTAACAAGAATGAAAGATTCAACAAACAGATCAACATGCATGTGGGTGAGGCAATTTGCCGGTTGGGTGAGCATCCGTGCAAAACAGTTTCATCCATGCGACAACAGTGAGACAGCAACGAAAATTGAAACAGAGCTAGGACAAGCTAGTATACATGCAAGCGATAGCAAGTGTTCAAAGAAATCAAGAAAACAGTACTCCCACAAGAGAAAACACAAAAAGTGATAGAAATGCAACACAAGGCATGGGAATAAGGCTTACCCCAAAACAACTAAGATGAATGTGCCGACTGCTCCTAGATGTGATGTTGGATTTTAGAGCTGCAAGGTTGATGTGAGGAATGAGCTTTGCAGTGTCTGGTTGATGAGTTTTGATAACATTAGGGTTGTGACGCGCATACCAAAAATCTAGGGGATTCAACGACACTTGGTGGGAGGTTTCAGAATTTCTCCTTGCATGTAACCTCCAATTGCTAAACATAGATCCCTGAAACAAGGGATGCCTTTTCATGCTGCATTGGGAGAAGCGACCCATGCATGCAAGTTTTTCTTGCTCAATCCCAGAGGGAACCATTCAACTTAGTTGCACATGCAAGAGACTGCTCAACTGCTGGAGAAAAATGTGCATTTCTGGCTGGGAGCTGGGTTGGTTGCCTAGTATATTTTCTCAATTTTTGGGTAGAGCAGCTGACTGCTACCCAAACTTGTGTAAATCCTAGGTAGAATAGCCTACTGCTGGGAAAATTTGTGCAAATCTTGCTGGGAGGGTTGGTTGGCAGGATTGCGCAATCCTGTAGCTCAGCAGGCTATCAAAGAGGATTGCGCAATTCCTAAAGGGAAGGTTGGTTTCACTCCAGAAATGCGCAATTTTCAAGGGGAAGCTGCTCAACCTATAGCTAGACCAAGTCCAGGTGAGCAACTTGTGAGGGGAATGGATCAACTATGATCGACAGCCTACCTTTGTGTGAGGAAAACACTCATGCTTGAGAACTTGACGAAGCAAGACAAAGTGTTGTGTAAGGTTGGTAGGGAGGCTCAAAAACAAGCTAAGGAAAAATTTTGGAGGGTGGTTGTAGCCACTACAATAGGTTTCCTATTTAGCACTAATCCTTCTCATCTTGGATCAACTCCCCTTCCTTTGTGGAACCCCTATCCCATTAATAGTGGATCTCATCCCTTAAAGAATGGATCCTAAAATTCCCATCCTTTGCCTATAAAGCTATAACATGTATGAGGATTGGGGGAGGAATATTGGAAGTAGGTTTACGCTGTTGAGATTAGGTTGGAAGGATATTCTTGTAAGGGAAAGGGTTGGAGATTGTAGAAGGGACTTGCAACATCAAGGCTATATGGTTGTAAGGCTATTATCTAGTTTATTAATATAAAATCAATTGTTCTTTCTCAATTACGTCTTTGTTGATATAATTTGTCGATTCCTTGATCACCTACATAGTTTTTGATTTCATATTGATTAGTTTATGATATATAATTGATTAATTAGTCCATTTATCTCTTTGGTTATATGTTGGATTCTTTAATCTCTCGTTTTTCTGTGTCTATGTGGATCTCTTTCAGGACATTATGGAGAAGATGTGGGGAGCGACAAGAGGATCTCTAAAGCATCGAGGAGTGAATGGTTAGAAGATTTGAAGGGGAATTCATCAATCACTTAGTTTAAACGGTAAGAGGCATCTATCATTGTATTTTATTTCAAACAATCAGAGTCTAGAGAAAGGTAACAAATCTTGTTTATTTGTTTCTGGGGTTGTTTAAAGTCTAGGGAGATTGCTCTTGTCTGCAAGAGGAATAAGTCCACATAACACAACATAATAAGAGTCTTGATCAGACATAATGGATGTGGGAAACCCAAAGTGGACCCATACAAATTTGAAGAAGAGATGAGGAGTCTTCTCTGCAGTGATCTACTTTTTTACCAGGCATTAAGACACACATTTTGGTAAATCGATCCACAACGACATACAAATAGTCATGAACTCTCCTAGACAAGGGAAAACTGCCAACAAAATCCACTGACACACTTTCCCATGGATGACTCGGAATAGGGAGTGGTGTGTAGAGCCCCAATTTTCTATTAGTGGGATTACAAACACAACACAACACACATCCATTTACCTATCATGTCACAATGTTTTTCATGTGAGGCCAATAAAAAACTCTACAAATGACAAATTTTTCCCTACACCGAAATTACTTGGCACAAGGGAGGTATGTGCCTCTCTAATTACATGTATTCATTCATTGGTGGGGATACAAAATTTTCTAAGATGGTACAACAATTTTCCCTGCAGATGGTAATTGTCTACTTACAATCCCTGAGTTAGCTTTGTATAAATATCCTTAACATATTCATCATCAACATATTTTTCAACATAAATTTTAAAAGATAAAGAATAATTTTGCAAAACTATAGATGCAGAAATAGGAGAGCAAGAAAGAATATCTACCACTTTGTTGCTAGTGCCCTTCTTGGATTTTATTACCAAGTGAAAATGCTAAAGGAATGCAATCCATATGAAATGACGTGCTTGTTGAAGCTTGGTTTGTGACTGGAGGTACTGCAAGGGTTGGTGATCAATGTGAATGATGGTCTCCTTGCCAATCAAATAGTGCTTCCACTTCTTCACGCTTTGGTAAGGCATACAACTCCTTTTCATATGTGGGGTAGTTCACAATATCTTGGGAGAATGTATCCAAATGGTAACATATAGGTTTCCTCTGCTACAACAACACTTCTCCCATGGCATACCAATTGGAATTTGTCTTGATCTCAAAATGCCGCTCGAGGCCAGGTAAGGCCAAAACTGGTGCAGTACTAATATTGTCTTTCAATGTATATGTTAGGTTCCTATATTAATAGGAGTCATAATTTTGAATGACTAAGGTTAAGCCTTGTAATATTGTACATACCTTTGCTTTCTGTAAATGTTTTCCATATTATAAAAAAGTAAAAAATGTAAAGAGGGTATGTCCTAAAAGATAAATCAAAGGACAAAAAGAATAAGAGAAGCTCAAAAAAATGAATGTATATGAACCCCAAAAACAAAAAAGACCATGAAACTGTGCAAGTCTAAATGTCACTACTATTTACTTTTATGCTTGATAATGATTGTGTGCAACTTGTTATTCATGCCACAATCCATGGTAATCAAACTATTTAATCTTGGTTATTCCATGCTTTGAATTTTATTTTTATAGTTAGAGAATAAAATCTGACCAAACAGTTTAATCTTGGCAGATCATAGTTAGGTAGAAAAAATAAAAGGAGCTCATAAGCTTAATCTGAGCCCTTGGATGATATAAGGTTAGAAATAGACAGATTACTTTTCCAAAAGAAAAATAGATGAATAAGGGTTTGCTAGCCTAAATGCACCCTAAGAAATGAATAAAATATGTTAGAGGTAAGAAATGGGTAAGTAGAAGAAAGGTTGTTGAATTACAAAGTTACTTAGATAAAAGAACATACATCATGCTTAGATACATATTTCAACATGTGTGGTCAACTATGAAAATAAAGGCAAAGATTTACAAGTTCATATGATTAACTTCCCCTCATTCACATTTTCCCCTATACTTACTAATTTCCTATCAACAATTATGTTCTAAGTACTTTAAATCCTACAAGTCAAAGAGACTCAGAGCATTTCTCTGACTTTTGGTGGGACCGGACCCTCAACTTAATGACTCATGGATGTAAGTGCTAGAATCCCCTTCATAAAATCATTTCTCCTTCATTTCCCTTCATCACCCTAAGAAAACCCCTTTTCCTAAGGATAAACACCTTTTACCTAAGAAAAGTGAAAACCCCCCATATAAATCCCTTTCCGCTCTAAAACCCACAAAAAGCCTTTTATCCTAAGTATAAAGCTAAATGCGCAAACACATACTTTTTACCCTTTTACTAAGGAAAAACCCATCCTGCACATCGCATTTCATATTAATTCCTAACTTTATTATATAATCTCGATATAACCCTTTTCCCCTATAATAATTAAATCCCTATGTAAATACCCCAACCCCTAGTTTTAAATAAAAACTAATAGAAATACCCATATCTCGATACAACTTCACTTACTTTTCCTAACCTAGGATTAATCTCTAAACTAATCCCAAATCACCGTGATTAAGACCCCTGGGCCCCCCATCAACTCCCATTTATTTCCTCTGCATAGCTTCTCCACCTAACTACCGTCTGATCACAATCGCCCAGATCTAACGGACCACAGCCATATCGGCGGGCCCGATAGCCTACCTTTACCCACCCGATAAGGCAGTTTTCCCTGACCCCGTGATGGCTGTGTGTCAAGCTCTGATGCACATTGGGTGACCCCTCCTAAAAACCGCCCATGCCACAAAAGCGATGCGATGAATCTTAAAACTGCCTCCCCTTCGATCCGATAAACCACCCATCCTCCATAAATATGAAGTTCGTGCCATATTTGAAAAGTCGCTCGTTAGACTGTAAACCTTGAAAAAACCCGTGTTTTCAAGCCTTTCACCCGTTTAACTGTGTAAACCCATAAAAACCCTTCCGTGCCACCCTAAACCTATGTAACACCATTCCACCTACATTCACGTCCAAAACACTACCACGACCCCTTCCCCTGGCATCTCTGTGCAAATGAAGCCATCAATCTCCTTCCATGCAGATTGGTGCTTTCTTAATTGTTATTGAATTTTACAGGTAATCAACCGAAGATCAGAGCTTGGATAAACAGTTCAGATACTAGTCACAGAACCTGTTTACTCCAAGACTCGACAAAGAAACATGTTAAAAGCTAATATTCAAATGAAGAAGATCATTATACAAGGAATAGAAGATGAAGACAATTACACACAGAGCTAAGAACAGGGCAACTACACAGAGCATAGATCGTCAAAATAGAGGAGCTAGACCGAAGATGCAGTTAGAAGACAAGTAAGCAAAACATATTGAGACTTGATCAAAATCCAATTCCCGATACTAATACACATAAAAACAAAGAAATTTATTGTTGAAAAACACAGTAAAAGGTTAAATGTGCAATAAAAGGGAAAACACAGTGAAGGATAAAGACAGGTCATCCGAGTCAAAGAGTATCTGTGACAGAGAGTATCAGATGAAATCCATAAGTGAATAAAACCTCCAACGCAATACTTCAAACAACAAAGAGCATAAAGAGCTAAAAACAAACCATAACAGCCAGTATTACCACAATAAAAGGGTAAACATGAAAGACGTTCATTAGCTACTTCTATCTTTCTGCGAGAAGATATTTGTATTTCATAGATTAAATCTCAAGTTAGTTTGAGATATTTGTAAAAACACCTTAGTATAAATACTTCACAATTGAAGTATGTAGTGTGGATTCTTAGACATTTCTATAGACTTCTTGATTGAAAGACTGTAAATCCATTGGAGCATTGACTGAGCCAGCAAGTTGGATTGATGAATAAAGACCAGATATTTCAATGGATTCATGTGCAGAGCGAGGTGTAGACAAGTATTTTCTCATGTTGTTGTTATCTTTTAAAGTTTTTCACACTTTTGATCTAAATCTGAATGCCATAACTGGAGTATTGTATCAGAATTAGTTTAATTACACTCTGCTATAATAGTTACGCAAATACATGTTTTCTATAGATAATCTAAGTTAAGGAATTCTTAATTGCTCCTTAGTTTTGGTTGTTTCTTTTAATCTATAGCAAAGGATTCTAACTTGCCCTTTGTTTCTGATTGCCCTCTGTTCCTCATTTCAATCCCGGTCTGAGAATTCTTAATTGCTCTCTCACCCTGGTTAAAACCTTTTCCATCCCTCCGGCCTAAAGACCTGCACTCTACTCTACTATCTTGCCCTTTGAACATTCCCTTTAGTGAGTTGATCCAGTCCTACTGCTCTTTTGTTGACTGCATAGCCCAGTGGACTAGAGTCATCATCTTATCCCTCTGTTTAAAGAACTCCACCACCCAATCTTCAATACAAATCAAAAACCCCCTAGACCTTAAGAACTAGCCTGAAATCCCAGCAAAACAAAGCTAAATCATATAGAGAGAGCCCTCTCTAGACTTAGGTTGGCTAGAGCCTATGACTAAAAGTTTGTTTGTGGTTGCCTCGGTCATTTTCTTTCTTCTAATAACTTCTAGAGAAAATTTTGAGTGATAACATAGTGGTGACTCCACTGGGGAGCAACAATTCCTCGATCCTAATAAAGCTTTAAGAAAATTTTAATTCTATATTTTGAGCCTCTTAAAGTCATTTGTTAGAAGTTATATTGAAAAATTTCACAAAAAAAAAAAAAATTTGAAATTCTGGCTTGCAGGAAGTCTCATTTTACTAGGGCTAATGTAGATCCCAACCCTCCCCTAGTAGTTGATAATCCCAACTTGATTTTAAGAAAAACTAAAAAAGAAGAAAGTTCAGTTAGTCAAACACCTTTAGTTAAAGTTAATTCATGTCCTCATGGGTGGTTATTTTTAGAAGATCTTCCCTTTGATGAGAAATTTGGTCTTTCATTACTTAAAACAAAGCCTGAAAGTGAAATATACAAAATTGTTCTAGATCCTGATTTCATTGCAGACCTTGAAGTCCAACAGGCCAACGGATCAATTGATGAGTATTCTGAAATCTCCACAATCATCCATTAATGCTACTACTACCCCTGAGTTTTATGAATATATCTCCACTACTTTGAGTTCACCATTATTCCCTTCGATTTCAATACCTTCTGAATTCCATTCTGCACCACCATTTACACCTTCACTCCCTCACTAGCCTATCATTACTCATTCACCACCTACTAGTCCTAGTTCTTCATCCATTACTGCATTAATCCCAATTATATCAACCCCACATCTTATCCTATCCCAACCAACAACAATGGAAAACAGATATGCTCCTCTTGTTTTACCTACCCAACTTCATGCTATGCCTACAGTTTATCAAAGTAAGATTCCCTTGTTTGATGCTATTGGTCAATACACTGCCCAACAACATGTAAACAAGATGTCTGACTTCTTTGAACTACATGAACTAGATGAAGTCGATGTACAGATGAGACTCTTTGCCCAATCTTTGACTAGTGATGTCAAGAAGTGGTTTAAAGCCTTTCCTACCAACCATATAGTAGACCTAGAAAATTTCCAAAGGTTGTTTATTAATAGGTGGGAAAAGGAAAAGAATCCCTTACAAAGCCTTTCAGAATATGAGAATATAAAGAGAGGACCTAATGAAACTGTTCAAGATTACTGCACTAGATTCAATCATATATATAATGCAATCCCAGTTAACCTTAGACCCCCACCTGACTTAGCGTTAATAAAGTTCCCTGATGGTTTTGATACTGATATGTCATACGAACTTAGGGAAAGAAACCCCCCAACATTAGAAGAAATGCAAAGTGTAGCTGTTAGCGTAGAAGCTAATTTTTTAGCTAAAAGAGCTAGAGTTAGAAATTAAAAGAGAACTGCTAAGGAAGAAACTTCACCATCTGATCTTAAAATAGATAACTTGGCCAAAAACATGGAAAGACTAATGGAAAGAATAGGTAATATGGAAAGGAAACCCCAATGGGATAACCAACAAGCACCTCCAATTAGAAACCCAAATTTTAGAAATAACCAAAACATAGGGAAAAATGGACCAAATCAGAATATAAGGCCTCCTTTTCAAGAAAATTATGTAGAAACATCCAATGCAGAAAATCCAAAGCATGATACACAAATTAACCTAATGGGAGTAAATGATGAAGACACTGTTTTTCTAACCCAAGATGAGCAGGAACTATATATGCTACAACAATTACAGGTGCAGTCTGGTGAATCATTTGATTATAAACAAGGATATGACTCTGCTATTTTCGAAGTCCACAAGCAATATAATCTAAGACGCAAGGGGAATGATAATGTCCCTGATCAAACCAAGAAAACAACACAAAATCAACCCAAGAAGGTAAAAGAATCCCCTGTTTCAAAGATCCTCCAAATTCTCCCTAGGCAGAACCCAAATCCTTCTGGCCCCATAATTGTAGATATAACCTCTGATCAACCTTCTGCTGATCAACCATCCACTTCAATTCCACCTGAAAATCGACCTAAAGAGATCCCCAATAAAGAAAAAGAAGACAATCCTACTCAAATCCCTGTTGCTAAAACTCAAAACCTTCAATCAGAAAAAGCTTCTTTGCCTTTCAATTTGAGCGTAGAGATAGCAAAGCTAAAGATTCCAGTCCCTTTAACAGAACTAATCAAGAATGAACCTTACAAATCACAGATAAACCAGACCTTAAATATCGTTGAAAATGAAGATTTATTTAACTTGTTTGATGACAAACCAGAACTTATATTTGGTCCTGATGTTAATGGAAAACCATTAAAAGGAGGAGTTCCACCTTTTTACATAAGCCTTAGTATCCATGAAAAAAGTCTACACAATGCAATGTTGGATTCTGGAGCCTCTCACAATTTAATGCCCAAATCAGTAATGGAAAAATTGAACCTAGACAATATAAGGCCTTACAAAGACTTATTCTCATTTGACTCTACTCAAGTAAAGTGTCTAGGATTAATTAAAGACCTACATGTTACTTTAGTCCGATATCCTGCCAAAAGCATCCTAATGGACATTGTAGTTGCTGACATCCCACCGAAGTATGGCATGCTATTATCCAAATCACAGGGAGCCAAACTTCAGGGATCTCTACAACTAGATATGTCTTATGCAACAATTTCTGTTTTTGGACAACCTAAGAAGCTATACCGAGAAACCTTAATGAAATATATGGTAAGTAGCCAGGATCGGTCTCAAAACTTTCCCATCTACTCCATACATTCAGATATTGATTCTTTTATTTTGTATAAGGTTGATCAAACACAAGAAACAATTTTAGACAGTATTGATACAAAACTAAAAGAAATTTCAGTTTCTACACAAAATGAGACTAATCAAACTACAAAGCTATTCAATGAACAAGAAGGTCTAACTGTTGTGAATGATAAAAAGTTTGTTCCACCAGATAGTGAGAGTTATGATCATGAGATATTATGGCATTTAGAATTTGATGGATCAGTCAATAGGTTAGGAGTAGGAGCGGGAGCAGGAGTGTGGATATATAACTTGGAGAACAATTACTCAGAAGGCCATGCATATAGATTGAATTTTAAATGTATAAATAATATAGCTGAATATGAAGCATCAATTTTAGGTCTTAAGTTAATTAGGAATCTAGGAGCTAAAAGAGTTTCTGTTATGAGAGACACTAAACTAATTGTGAAACAGATTGATGTTGTATATATGAATAAAGACCCTAGATTAAGTTGTTATAGAGATACTATTGTAGAAATACTTAACACTTTTTTAGAAACAAAGCTTGCAGTAATCCCTAGAAAACATAACATGCAAGCCCATAGTTTAGCAATTTTTGCCAGCACTTGTAAATTACCCTTCCAACCTAACTATCAGTACACTACTGAAGTTAGGCACAGACCTGAAATTCCAGATAATTTGAAGAACTGGCAAATATTTTCTAATGATATACAGATAAATAATTTTTTTCTTTCAGAAGAAGAGTTTGTAAATAATAATATAGATACTAATATATCCATAGATGCTAACACTAAGGATAAGATAGAAATAAATAAGATAGAAGATGATAAAATAGATAGAATTAACCCAACTAAATTCACCAAATCAAATGTAGATAACTTAGAGCTAATGGAGATTGATGAAATGATCAACGAAGAAACTGAAGTAATTAATCTTAAGGATAACTTCTTACCAAAGGGATTAACCCCTCTGGAAGATTTATTTGATTCAAATGATGTTCCTAGGAAACCTAAAATGGAACCATTAAGATCTGATATAGAGGAATGTAATATAGGCACTGATGAAAATCCAAAATTGATTAAACTTTCAAAATCACTACCTCCAACTGAAAAAGTGAAATAAGTGAAATACCTTGAGTTGTTGAAAGAATTTATGGATGTTTTTGCTTGGAGTTATGAGGACCTTAAATCCTATGACACCAACATCATCGAACACACAATTCCTATAAAAGAAAATCAAAAGCCTTTCAAACAAAAACTAAGAAGGATCAATCCTGTGTTATTGCCTATGATAGAAAAAGAAATTCAAAGGATCTATGATGCTAAAATAATTGCACCAATCAGATTTTCTGATTGGGTCTCAAACTTAGTGCCAACTAGAAAGAAAATCAGTGAGATAAGACTCTGTGTGGATCTCATAAACCTCAATAAAGTATCACTCAAAGACAACTACCCTCTCCCCAAGATGGACCACATTTTACAGAGTAGTTGGATCAACTAGAATCTCATTGTTGGATGGGTTTTCTGGTTATAATCAAATCTTAGTTCATCCTGATGACCAACCCCAAAACTGCCTTTACTACTCCTTGGGGAACGTTTATGTATGTGAAAATGCCTTTTGGGCTAATGAATGCAGGAGCTACTTTCCAGAGGGCTATGGATATAGCCTTTGCTAAATAAATTCATGATTTCCTTGTGATATATCTAGATAACATTACTATTTTTTCAAAGTCTGACAATCAACATTTAGATCATCTAAGGCAAGTCTTTATTAAATGTAGGAATTTTTGGAATCTCCTTGAACCCAAAAAAGTCCTTGTTTGGGTTAGAGGAAGGAAAGTTATTAGGTTGCATAATCTTGAAAGATGGTATAAGAATAGACCCTGCAAGAATAGAAGCCATCTTACAAATAAGACACCCCAAGAACATTAGAGAATTACAAGCTTTATTAGGAAAAATCAATTTTCTTAGAAGATTTATATCTAACCTAGCAGAATTAATTAGATCACTTAACAATATGTTGAAAAAAGACTCCACCATAAAATGGATTATTGAGGCTAAGAAATCCTTTGAAGACATTAAACTGGCCTTAACTAAAACCCCTGTACTAATAAGTCCTAAATTTGATAGAGATTTCATTTTATTTTCCTTTGCTTCAGAGCACACAATAGCTGCAGTCCTATTACAGAAAAATGACCAGGGCTATGAACAACCCATTGCTTTCTTTAGCAAAGCCCTGAGAGATGCCCCCT
>APFE030256260.1:199197-220794 GCA_000404065.3 Pinus taeda
AAATTCGAAGTGATAACATTATAAAAGGAATTTTTCTGCTTTCCTCCCCACTCAAAGGTTTGCTTCACACTTTTCAATGCATTCAAGGGGGATGTAATGATGAAGAAGTTGGCAATGAATCTTCTCCAGTATTTTACTACACTAAAAAAGCTAAGAACCTCTGTAACATTGGTGGGTTTAGGCCACTTCAAAATCACATCAACTTTAGAAGAATCTATTTTCAATTGTCCACCTCCACAATGTGACCCAAGTAAACCAAAGAGGTCTTACCAAATTCACACTTAGACATTTTGACATACAATTCTTCTTTTTGCAAAACATCAAGCACATTTTTAACATGACTCACATGATCTTCCCATGTCCCACTGAAAACAAGAATGTCATCAAGATACTCAAGTACAAAATCATCAAGAAAAGGTCTGAAAATATCATTCATCACCCTCATGAATGTGGCCAGAGCATTTCATAGTCCGAATGGCATCACTAGCCATTCAAACAATCCCTGTTTTGTCTTAAATGCAGTCTTCCATACATCTTGTTCTGCAGTCTCGACTTGATGATAGCCACTGTGCAAGTCTAGTTTTATGAAATAGAAAATATTTTTCAATTGATCTAATAAATCATCAACGCAAGGGAGAGGGCACTGATTATTCACAGTTATTTTGTTGAGTTCACTGTAGTCCATGCACATCCTCCATGTGCCATCCTTCTTTGGCACCAACACAATGGGTGTGCCGCATGGAGAAGAACTTGGTCTTATGAACCCTTGGTTCAACAATACCTGCACTTGTTTCTTTAACTCCTCCATTTTAATGGCTGACAACTTGTACACACCAATATTTGGTAAAGGAGCATCCTGCTGCAAGTGAATTTCATGTTGGATCTCACAATTTGGAGGTAACCCACTTGGTTCCTAAAAATTCCCATTATAGTTAGAAAAAATTTCATACAATTCTTTTTTATGAGTGGGATCACAACCTTTGAAAGCTTCATATTCCTCTTCATATTTTACTCTCATGACCATGAGCATACACCCTTTGCTGGAATTGATCAATATCTTCATCTGACTCACACTTACAAGATTGGCACAGATATTGGCACGATGAGCTCTAACAATGTATTCCACCTCATCTTTTGTGAGATGATACTTGTTTTCATGGCGAAAGAAAACTTCTTTCATGTCATACAAATATGGACTCCCCAATATAATGCCACAGATATCCAAAGTTACAACATCAATATCAACCTCATCTACTTGTTTGGATGCAATCACTAATCTAGCCCTACATTGTTTGGTTACAAGTAATTTGTCTTTGTCACACACCCAACCAAGAGGGTAGGGTTTCAGATGAGGCTTGGTCTCCAACCCCAGTTTCTTAACCCGAGATTTTGAAATCAAGTTTACTTTTGAGCTCGGATCAAACAATATTTCCACTTTAGTATGCTTCATCACAACTCTAATGTGGAACAATTTAGTCATCTTTCATTAATTAGCAAGAGACTCAAGCCCCAAGGGATAGCTCAGTTGGTAAAGTTCTTGTTGTTAAGTGCCTGGCCTATCGTGGGGCCTTGGGGTCAAATCTCCTCAATGCCCTTGGGGTTAGGCCTTGCTAGTTTGTCTGACAGGTAGATCCTTGCGAGTTGATCTACCTGGATTTTCCTGTAGATGTAGCGGCCACTCATTTTCCATGAACCACCTTGAAAAAAACAAGATGCTCATTGGAAGAACTTTTACTTGCATGCAATTCAAATTTTCATTATCATGAAGAGAAAGGTTACCTTGTATGCCCATTGCTATGATCTGTGTCTCATCACCGGAATCAGATCTAAAGTCATGTTGCACGATTTCCACCATCTTTTGCTTTCCCTTTCCACCAAATCTGTTTGGCCTCAACTCTGGATGCAACTTCAAACAATGTTCATCATCATGGCCTTCCTTCTTGAAATGTGTCCAAGATGGCTTTGCTCATTCTTCTTTCTTGGTTGTAGCTGCCTTCTTGTCCTTTCCCTTTCCTTTTCCTTTGAACTTGTCATTATGAGGTTTGAAAGATGATTTCTTGGGTTGATATTATTTTTTATTATTTCCCCTACTTTCAAGGCAAATGACCTTCACAGTAGTTGCATCAATAGTAGTAGGGTCAAACAACAACAAAGAATGTCTGATGTAACTATGTAAAGCATCAATATACTTTGTTACAGTTTCTAGTGAATCAAGTGAAATGCCAAAATTTAAAGATTGTTTTCTAAACTCTTCTATGAAGCTTTGTAAATTTTGACCCTTTCCTTCTCTCAATTATTGTCATTACATTAAAGTGTTTTGTCAATAACCCAAATGATAAAATTGATCTTTTAATGCAGAAACAAAATTGGATATTACCCATATTTTTGCTACCTTTCTACAACTTTCTCTCCCACCAGACGAGAGCGGTAGCACTGAGATGAAGAGATGGTAATTTGATATTTGCCTCATCTTTCCCGATTTGTTGAATCTGAAAATAAACCTTGATCTATCTAATCCAATTTTTTAATTTCTATGCATTATATTCTCCATTATATGTGGGAAAATCAAACTTTACATCTAGCTTAAAAAATGTCTTCTTAGATTCATTCCTATGGTGCGTGTTAGAATGATGAGAAGAGGAAGAAGAAGAAATGTCACTGGTGGATACAGAGATGACGTTTACTAATGAACCGAGCTTCATTGAGGTCTTACATTACCTATTAAGTTTCATTCGTCTTTCCCTGAGCTCCATCAACTTTCCTTTTCCCTCAACCAAATCCTAAGACCCTCAAAACATAAAGGAAAGAACAAAAATCAAAGAAGAAGACAAACCCTTAAAAATAATAACAACATGACACCTACAAACAAACTAGCATGGCCATGCTCCAGACATAAACAAAATTGCAAATCAATTGCAAACAAATCATAAAGCACCAAAATTACAAACTAGTAACAAACACCATGACTCAACCCCATGGTTCCTGGTGCTTCCAAAGGAAAGTTGAACTTGAACCTTCTTCAAGATTTCATGGTAGTATCTTTTGACATGCAATCCCCTGCATCATACTTCCATAAACACACAATTTTTAGTGTATAAATAATTATAACAATATACTAGTGACCTTACCTTGTCGTGCTAAGCCCCCGACATTGTAACTAAACACATACACATATCACTTCTCAAGGAAATCCAATTCCTTGACGAATCCAACCATAACTAAAAAACTAGTTGTTATACTTTTCAAATACATGTTCATGAATCTAAGACATATCCATATAATGTTAGACAAAATCAATGTTAAGATGAATTCATGTGTCCATGCAAATAATTCATTCATTTTTAATTGTGGTTTCCAAATGTATCCGAAGAAATTCTCACCGAATTCCTTTATTTTTCCTTTTTCCTTGCTGCAATTGAATATTATCATGCGTTATCACATCACCCAGCTATTATTTATATAAAAAAATAAATTGTTACCTTGCCATGCTATGCCAAGCATGTTGCCTTGCAACTTTTCACGCATGCAATTCAGATATTCCAAATATCAAAACATCATGTCCATTAATTTGAAATCAACCTTTACCAAGACTAACAACCATGTCATAAATTTTAACTAACTTACAATCAACAATCAAAATACTATGATTAATACCCATTTACGCTCAAGTGCATAAGAGTTGTCTCAACACATAATGTGTTAGTACAACCGTATTAAAACAAGATCATTCCTTCATGAACTCTTATAGACACATAATCATATCATTCAATTAATCAAACATTCAAATAACCTGTAAACATACAATGTTAGATAAACAAAATAGAAAACATAATCAAATCCATACCTCAATGTATCTCAGGGAAGGCCATCACATGTGCATAAGTTAGTTTGGATTAGTATGACACAATATCACATATATATCGACTCATCCCTAAATATCATAGTCATAACCATCTGTAGAGGCCAATCCAGACTAGAACGATGCATATAACATCTAGATCTAAGCTTCAATGAACATACTCATCAAGCATATGACCGCAATGCATATAAAAACAAGTTACTATCATTCATGACTATCTGATGCAGGTGAACATAACCGAGCTAATTAACTAACATCTACCATGCATGTAACCACAACAACAATAGAATGACATGCATGTACATAACCATAATGCTTATAGAAACCATTGATAATCATACCTGTTTTCCAAACATAAAATACATGTATGAATATTTTCTCTTACCCTGAGGTCTAGTGCTCCAACCACGTTCTAATAATCTGCATATCCTACTCCATCTCAGCTAACATATCATCATCATAACATACCAACAACATCATGGTAAAAAACCTGCATAATGACCCCAACAATGCATGTCTGACCTACTATGCATGTATAACCATAACCATAATAGTGCATGCATAAAATCACGCATCTAGCTCATCCAATCTAAGTGTTTGAACCATGCTTTGATACCACCCCTCCCACATTTACCCACTTTAACTAGCTTGTTGTGGTAAACATGAGCTAAGGGCTACTATGACATGACCCGACCTCTAATATTTAGTTATAGGAATGGGGTCGAAAAATGGAACTTACTAACCACAACCTGTCATCCTATAGAGCTTATAGGACACTCAGGGGCTAAAGGACCACCCTAAATGACCAAAAATTGAGCTAAATTGTTTTTTCAGTGACTTAACACCCCAACTACATGCATGATAAGGCCTCCATGTGGTTATAGGCCTCCAACCGCATGCACAACACTGCCTCCATGTTGTTGTGACCTAAACTTCCTAGTTTAGTGCTTGTGGTCCTGAGATCTAAGCCACAATTCTAGGCTAGTGTCCAGACCACTGTCCAAAAATTCCTGAAACTTTCCAGAATTATAAAATACTTGAAGACAATTCCAATCATACAAAACTTGATCAAATACTTGACCTAACCAGGCCTAACCATGACAGTCATTTTATCAAACATATTGTGAAAATATAATCTAGAGGTCATGAATGTGTATCTGAACATATGAGTTTGAAACTTATTAGAGAATCACCAAGAAGGTCTAAAACCCTTCATAATAGCTGCAATAACACTTGTTAGCCCATTCATTTATTAATCATTCATCAACTAATTAAAACATATCAAAATCCATAGCTAGAACTTATTATGGAACCATGCTTATAACTAGAATAATAACCATGATAGAAAACCATCAAAGCTACAAAATAACAAGTATAAGTTCTCATGAAATACCATAGGAAAATATCTATTATTAACATATGCAAAAACCAGCTAAGTCAGAGACTTCCATGTACCACCCGACCATAGATTGGGTTGAACCAAATATTTCTTTCAACCAATCATCCCCATGCCATATTCTAAGCATGAATGTGGGACTGAAGCCATAAATAACCATGGATTCTTAAAGATTAAACCACCTCCACCCTCATGCTCCCGCAATCTCGCCAAAAATGGTCAAGAGATCACATAAGAAAACCAATACATAAACAACTAGGTCTTCTTGGAGATTAAACCACCTCCACCCCCAACCCTTGGGAATTTTCCTAATACCACCTCACCCAGTTCCAAAATCTTCTGGAAATCCAAAGATCAACCAAATAAACGAATCCCATCACACCATGGATATCGGAAGTGGCAGGGCAAGGCTTAAAACATTGTCATACCTAGAAAAAACCATGCTAATAATAACAAGAGAACAAAATACACACATGCATGTAGCATCCATTCACAAATCATCTAGGAAATCACACATGAAACCTGCTACCTGCAAGTCTTCTTGCTAAATCTGTTTGATCCAACTTTTCCTTGCTTGTCTCTTGCTTTCCTTGTCCTTCCTTTGCTTTCATTTTCTTTCTTACTTTCTTTTTCCTCTAGGTGCTCTTCTCTCTCTGAAACTAATTCCAAAGACAATCTAAAAAAAGGCTCCCAAATTGATCCTCTTATGCCTTTTCATTATTGATGACTCTATTTTCTTCATTTTTCCTTCAATTTCCCTCTCATAAAAATATGTGTATCTTCACTTTCTTTTTCTTCTATTTTCCTTTATTTTCATAAATAAATGTTAATTATTTCCACTTTTCCTTTGCCAATTTCCTTAGCCATAATAAATCAAAAGTGACATCCACTAGGATGTTTTTCCCAATGTTCAACTTGGAATATGTGTCCTATGACCTTGGTCTCATTTTTTTTTTCTACATGGAAAATCAACTAAGGTTGCTCTAGTATAAATGAGTAATTTGGACCTCCAAATTCTCAGGGTCGTAACTTTGGCATATGATCTCCATTTGACTATCATAATACCTCGTTTCAAAGATCTCCATGAGGAGGTTGAAATAAAATATGCTAAACAAACTTTGGCAATTTTCTAGTCTCTTTGTTTCCCCTGAAAATGTAGTTTAGGCCCTCAAAACAACCTCATAAGTTTAGGACCCGAAAAATTGCCAAAAATAGAAAGTTCTGTTGAATTTAAGGAAACTAAATTGAAAGGTAATAATTTGGGGTCAATTTAGGCTGATAATAGTGTGATTATGTGTTGCTAGGTTTTTTTCATTCAGTTCTGGACATGTGGAACCCATTTTCCATAAGTGTATCTTAGAAATCAGGTCACGCATAATAACTCTCATCTCATGTTTACCCTGGTGAGCAAGTTAAAGTGAGTAAATGTGGTGTGGGGTGTTACAGAGTGGTATCAGAGCTTCCAGGTTCAAGCACTTGTACTAGATGGGCCAGTACATGATGTAATTCATGCATGTTAATTGTATATGTGTTTAGGCATGCATTGTAGTGGCGATGGTCATCATGTACATAGTTAGTGTTACAGTTTTGTGCCATCATGTTATGATGTTGAGATGATTGATATGTTAATTTCATTATGTATCGATATCATGCTAATCTAGATTGATTGTGTAAATGAGATAGCCACCCTTGAGATACACTGAGGTATGATTTTCATTATGTCTATATTTGGTTTATCTAACATGACATGTTTGTAGGAGATAGAAGGCCAAAGATGACAAGCATAATGGTGGACTACAATTCACGTGACTCTCCTTACAAATCAAATGAGTAGCACGAAGATGAGTATTCTCCCGATATAACATATATGTTGAGAAGCTTGAACGCATAAATCAAAATCTGTAAGGAAAACAATAGAAGGTTGATTGAGGTATAAGAAAGGCTTGCTAAAGGCTCAGGAAAACCAAGCAGAAGTCAACACAGTTATTCTATAGAATCTTTAATATTTGTAGAGACATAGGAAAATGAAGGATCAGTAATGGACAAGAGGAAAGGACAAATGATGCCTATAGTAGCAGGTCTCCGTCAGGGCATAGGTCAGACAAATATGTTACAACCAGAGGTGGAAGATCATTGGATACACCTCAGAAGAGGGGTAGTTCTTATGGGTTCTATTCTAGTTCCAGTTCCAAGAGACATCATTGCCATCATTGCCATCATCCTTATATGAGGAGTGAGAAGTTGTTTTTTCCAAAAGAGTTCAAGAAATCCAAGCCTCCTACATTTGATGGAGAGATGAAGGGGCCACAAGATGTAGAAGCATGGTTTCTTGGGATGAAGAAATTTTTCATATTGCATGAGTATTTAGAAAAAATGAAAGCCAAGATATCGAACTTTAATATGAAAGGGAAAGAAAACATCTCGTGGGAACATGGAAA
Organism: Pinus taeda; assembly: GCA_000404065.3. Lineage (NCBI taxonomy): Eukaryota > Viridiplantae > Streptophyta > Pinopsida > Pinales > Pinaceae > Pinus > Pinus taeda. Next base: position 206,891 of record APFE030256260.1, read on the forward strand.
TCATGTTAGAGGAATTAGAGAAGAGGAGTTGTTTTGGGATGAGTTTAAGGGACTCTTCAAGAAGAAGTATCCATCTAAAAGGTACTATGATGACAGGGAAAAAGAGTTCTATGAGTTGAATATGGGCTCTATGACCAATGATGAGTAAACTAGCACATTCTTGGAGATGTTAAGGTATGTGACTTACCTCAAAGATGAGAAAGAAAATATTCAAAGGTTCATCAATGGATTACTAGTAGCATTCAAAGATAGAATTGAGTTTGATGAGCCTTGGTCGTTGGAGGAAGCCATCATAAAGTTGAAGCATTGTTATGAATAGTCAAAGCACAAGTTTGAGTGTAAGAAGGATTGGAGAGGGAATGAGAAGAATAAAGGAAAGTGGGCTAGAAGTGAGGAAGAATTTAGGATGCAAGTGATAAGAAGAATGCAGTGTCGTACAAGAAGTTTAATGTAGTTGATAAAGGTCATGGCTCTTAGCCTAAGGAGCAGAGCAAGGGCGATGGTAGGCAACCTTTGAGGTGTTGGAATTGTGGTGGAGAGAATCACAAGAGAGATTGCCCACGTCATCAGAGTGGCAGAACTCATATTTATATTGCTCAGGAGGCATACACAGATGGAGAAGTTAGTGATAGTATTCCTCAGATATATGCAGCAGTGGTTAAAAGGTAGGTTGACCATCAAGCATCTATTATCAAGATGGAAGGTAAGCTTCATGATCAAGGTTTTTATATTTTGATTGATCCTAGATCATAACTATAGTTATATCAGTAATGACCTGGTGGGTAAGTGTTTCCTGAGTAAAGAAGTGCAATCATAATATTGGTTGGTGTAGTTGGCTATAGGGACCAAGAGAAGAGTTCATCATTAGGTAAGGTCTTGTGCATTTGAGCTGAATGGTATGCCTACATCAATACATCTAAATGTGATTCCTTTGGGTTCATATAGTAGGATTTTAGGCATGGACTAACTATTCATTCACAGGACTAAAGTGGATTTCTATGACAAGGATATTGAGTGCTTGAACAATGACGGAGAAAGAAGAATCTTCTAGGGAAAGAAGAAGCATACATTAGTGAGAATGGTTACAATTGTGAAAGCAAAGTGTAGCTGCAGGAAAGGGTGTTTGTTATTTGCAGTGCATAGTTCAAGTGATAAAGTGAAGGATGTTGAGGATGAGGAAGTTATGAAGAAGTATTTTGTCTTACAACAATTTCATGATATGTTTCCCACAAAAATTCTAGAGTTATCGCCTCATAGGGAAGTGGAATTCTCTATTGATTTGATGCCATGAGAAACACCATCATCAAAGGCACCTTGCTGGATGAGCACTCCAGAGTTGGTAGAATTGAAGTTGTAGCTTAAGGAAATTCTTGATAAGGGATACATAAGGCCAAGTGTAACACCTTGGGGTGCACCAATATAGTTTGCTAATAAGAAGGATGGTACTCTTAGGTTGTGCATTGATTATAGATAACTGAACAAGGTGACCATTAAGAATAGGTGTGCACTGCCGTAGATTGATGACTTGTTGGATCAGTTAAAGGGAGAAATAATGTTATCGAAGATTGAATTGAGATCGGGGTACCATGAGGTGCGCATCAAAGAAGAAGGCATCTACAAGATTGCATTTTGTAGGAGGCATGGGAATTATGAGTTCGTAGTGGTTCCTTTTGGTCTTACTAATGCTCCAACTACTATCATGTGTTTGATGAAAAATCTGTTGCATCATTTTCTGGAAAAGTTTGTGATAGTGTATATTGATGACATATTGATATATTATATGTGGCATTATGATACAGGTGTTTTCCTTGATGGCAACTCACTCAAATGACAAATCATAGTGCAACAAATCAATAGAAAAATCAGACTACAAAGAATGAAGAAAGAAAGCTATATGCAGGTTCACCTTGACAAAGAAGCGTATACACGTGGGTTAACAGACCAAAAGGAGCATATAACATACACACGCACTTTCACAGAAGGAAAAGCGCGTATATCTTGGAAAACTAAGTTTTGGTCCAAGGTATTTGGTCCATGGTATTTTGATCCATGGTGTTGGTCCAAGGTATCTGGTCCGAGGTATTGACCCTAGGTATTTGGTCCAAGGTATTGGTCCTATGTGGTTTTGGTCTATGGTATTGAGAAAAGCCTAAAACTATATAAGGAGGAGAAAATAATTAGGCTAAGTGTGCAAGTATTGAATATCTGATGAAGTGTGAGATCTAGTATGGGTTATGGGTTTGTGATGCCTTGCTTGATCTGAACAAAGGATGCACCTATGTGGATGATGATGGATGATGGATCGGGATCTTAAGGCTTGGAATGTATTATCATTATGTGGTTTGATCATGGATAGACTAGATCTGAATACTGACACATGTTTTATTCTGCAAATGTTATAATCTGGGTATGACTGAATTCTCAAATAGTTGTGAAGTTTTTAAGTTAGTATTTACAGATCTGTATGCAAGTTCGCTTTGGTAAAAGTGCATATACACACTGGTTCGGCTCATCAGAGTAGCATATACATTATGAAATATGATATCTGAATTTGCAGTTGGTTCTAGTGGATGTTGCAGAGTTCTGGGTTCTGCTCTATGTTCTGGTGACTGTGTTTTGATGACAGGGCTTCATGGATCCAGTTGTTGGGTGATTCAGAGATTGTAGATGTAGATGTATTTGATGATTGTATTGCAGTTATGATTTATGAGCTTCAATGTTGTTGATGGGTCCAATATGAAAATTGGATGAAACGTGGCCTTTCAGATTATGGTATTGTGTTCCAGGAGTATCTAGTCTGAAAATTTATGAAATGTGGTCCCTGGAGGAAGAGAGAAGGTCGTAGCCTTCTGTAGGCCGGTTCCTATGTACTGGTAAACATATCGGCTAGTACAAGAGCCAAGGGGTTGGAGCTCCCTTCCAGTAGCAGCTGGAAAATGAGTGAAGGTTGTAGCCTTCAGTAGGTCGGTGCCTACGTACTAGTAAACATATCGGCTAGTACAAGAGCTAGGGGGTTGTAGCTCCCTTCCAGTAGAAGCTAGAGAATGAGAGAAGGTTGTAGCCTTCTACAGGTGGGTGCCTGCATACTGGTATGAGTCTGCGCCAATACAAGATTGTAAACATCTTTTTCTTATATTAAAAGAAGACAACAGCAGGTGGTTTTTGTCTCGCATTGGGTTTCCACCTTAAACCTTGGTGTTCATGTGTGTTTCTTATGTGTGATGGTCTGTTCTATTTTTACTGCACCTAGTTACTGTTTATATGGTTAATGAAGCATTGATGCACTGATTAAAGATCAACATATGATGAATTAATTGAATCATAATTTTTCCGGATATACGCTAGTTGCATTAAATACAGTTGCATGTATACACGAGTTACCTTTACTGAAGTAGCGTATATGAATCTGATTATGGAAATGAAAAAGTTATTGATTTGCTAATACTGATTCACCCACACACCCCCCCCCTCTCAGTATTATTTCCAACATTATAAGAATGAGGAAAAACATGGAGAACACCTAACAACAATATTGAGATTGTTGAGAGAGAATCAGTAGTATTCCAAGCTTAGAAAGTGTAGTTTCTTTTAGATTGAAGTTCATTACTTGGGAAATTTTTTTTCCAAGGAAGGAATAGTAGTAGATCCATAAAATATTAAAGCTATCATGGAGTGGCCAAATCCTAGGAATGTGGATGAGGTCAGATCATTCATGGGACTAGCAGGTTATTACTAGAGGTTCATCAAGAACTTCTCAATGATTGGCTATCCTATTACATCCCTGTAGAGAAAAGGAAATAAGTTTGAATGTACTGAGGAGTGTGCAACTAGATTTGAGCAGTTGAAGCATTTTCTTACAAATGCTCCAGTATTGAAGATTGCAAATACTGATAAGGATTTTGTGGTATGTATATATGCTTGTAAGGAAGGACTTGGTGAAGTCCTGATGCATGAAGGGAAGGTGGTATTCTATGAGTTAAGGATGTTGAATGATTACAAGAAGAACTATGTGACTCCTGATGTTGAGTTGGCATATATCATTCCAACATTGAAGATGTGGAGCAGGGAAAATTTTAAGAACCACCATAAATTTATATGTATAATAAATGGGTGAATCCCCAAGATACATAGGAAAAATGGGAGGCAATTTTATCACTAATATATATATATATATATATATATTATATATATATATATATATATATATATATATATATATATATATTATATATGGTGAATCTCTCACCAGATAATATTATCTTGTAAAGCCATGGCGAATCTTTCACTGAATTATAAAATCTTGTAAGATCTTGGAAAATCTTTCACTGAATAATAAAACATTGTGAAGTCTTGGCGAATGTTTTGTTCAAGTATGAAACCATATATGATAATAATAAAACATATTCATTAAACTGTAATATACTAACATACATGTTTGGAAAAAAGAAACAAAATTTTCACTTACTACAAACAATGTTGCAACTTTTAGTGGCCATGTTTGTCATGGTAGGAGAGATTAATGTTTTCTCTACCACTTTTGTCAAGCTACCACTTTTGCCAAGCTATAAAATCTCTTTCTTATTCCATAGACTCCAACTGCGAGATAAAAAAAAAAAACACATCAAGTTTGTTTATCCCAACACGCCAACAATTAGCAAGCCCCAACTATATAATATAATGAAGTAGTAGGTATCCCAAAGGCCTGAAGGGGATCTAATGGAAAGAAGTGACCATTTTCAGAAGCCTTCCAATCAATATATATAAATATATAAATGTAGATTTATTATTATTTTAATTGGAAATCTTCAATTAAATAATAAAATTTAATTACGTCTCTCCCAATTTAAATTTCTTATTAGCATAATTCACTACCTTCATACCATTTTTAACAGCGATGTAACATGTGGATTAATTTCCTTTTTGGTGTACAATCTCCGCCTTTTAGGAAAATATGGTGTAGTGACCCAACCCCTACAGATCATTACGACAAACTAAGAATAACAGAGAAGATGAAAGGTTGTACAAACTAGCATATTTTTCAAACAACTAATCCCAAGATCAGTACCTTAACTTTTTCATGAAGATATCATATTGAGAATGTTCGAAAAATGGTGGGAAATCTCGACAGCAACTATTTGTCCTCTGCGAGGGTGATGCGGAAAGAGTTAAGATTTCATTGTTTTGAAATTTCTTTTGTTAAATCATAAGAACCAATATTAATGGAGATATCGGTATTTTTTACTAAATTTTGTGAAGTGATTAAATGTAGCTTTAACCATTCACCTTAAGATTTTTTTTACAATATAATTTCCTAAGTCTATTTAATATCTTCATTATCATAAAAACCAACCTATATCCATCTTTAACTCCACATATACCACTCTTAGAGGGATGAAATCTATTTATCCCTCCCAGCACTTGGTAGACCCGGAATTAAGATGGATCTAAGCTAATAGAATTACCCTTTAAATAGTCTATGCTCACATGAATACCATGGTATTACCATGGGTCAATACCATAGGTTATCATAAACCTGGAGCTTAAAAACTACTATTAGTAATTTATAAAAATTAATAAAACTAATAGTTGATTTTTATTTTATTTTTATTTTAACCAAGCTAAAATATTTAACATACATTAGATTACAACATCCATTTTTACTCTTGATCGGATCAAATATTTTTTCACTCTATGCTAGTTTGCATATCACGATATTTGATACCTCTTGGGGGTTAGTACATCCAGAGTAAAGATGGATCTATTCTGGTTTAATTTCCCCATTTAAATAGGCTACATTCCAAGTGAATACCATGGGTCAATACCATGTGCCATTTTGGTGAATACCATGGGTCAATACCATGTGCCATCTTTATTTTTATTAATACTAATATTAGGGTTAATAATGTTTTTTTGCATGGTATTAATAATAATTTGGCCCATGGTATTTCGCCCATAGGCTTCACCTAAATATAACACATTTTTTGAGTGTTCGTAAGTATAAGGTGGCTTATGGAGTAAATATAAAAAATGTTTTATTTATTTACCATACCTCTCGTTTATTTATAATTTTATTAATTTACCATACCTCTTTTAAAAATATGGTATTTGGCCCATAGGATTCAATTAAATAAAACCTCTTTATTGAGCCTTCTTAAATAGAAAGAGGGTTATGGACTAAATATAGAAAGAGGTTTTATTTATTTACCATACCTATAGTTTATTTATATTTTAATTTATTTACCATACCTATACTTTATTTATATTTTTATTTATTTACACACTTGCGGTTCATGTATATAAGGTGACTTATGTAGTAAATATAAAAAATGTTTTATTTATTTACCATACCTCTCATTTATTTATATTTTTATTAATTTACCATACCTCTTTTATAAATATGGTATTTGACCCATAGGATTCACTTATCATAAATACATTTTCTTGAAAATGAGGGCGAATGGAAGATTGTAACTCCTAATTTCAAGGGCTAAATTTACTTTTTTTACCCTCTCCCTTAAAATAAGGTGGGCTAACCTCCATACCTAATTTTTTTATAAAATAGATTTGAGGCAATTTGTAACAATGTACTATGATACAAAATATTCGCCCAATAAAAATATAAAACCCCTTGATTTAGCCCAAGGGCGAAAATTCGCCCCTAAAATTTTCCATGATGTGGAGACATTATCTTCTTAGCAAGAGTTTTGTCTTGATGAGCAACCATAGTGGGCTCAGGTATTTTTTCGAACAACATAATCTGAATGCTAAGAAATCTAGATGGTTATCTACCCTCAATGAGTTTGAATTTTAGATTTGGTATATTAAGGGCAAGGAGAACATGGTTACATATGCTCTTAGCAAAATAGTGCAGCTGAACCACATTTTAGTTATGAGTTCATATGGGATAGATTTACAAGAGCGGATCTTGCATGCAGGGAAGCATGATCAAAGGTACTAGAAGCTGAAATAGAGATTGCAACAACAGGGTGAAAGTGATAGGTATGAGGAGTATCACCTCATGGAAGGTGGCTTGGTCAGATTCAAGAACAAGATTTATGTACCAGATAACAGTGAGTTGAAGAAGCTTATCTTGAAGGAGTTCCATGTTAAGACATATTCAGGCAACCTAGGATATCAAAATATTTTGATAGTTGTTAAAAAGTTATATTATTGGTCGAATTTGAAGAAATAAGTGGTTCAGTTCATTGCAAGGTGTTTATATTGTCAGCAGGTGAAAGCTAAGTGTAAGCATCCAGTTGCTTTATTACAAATGATTTCGATCATTGAATGGACATGAGAGGTCATTTCCATGGAATTCATTACAGGTTTGTCGAGGACATCGAAGCAACATGGTTCCACCATGGTTGTTGTTGACACGTTGAGCAAGGTATCTCACTTTATTGCAGTAAAGTCTACTAATTCAGCTAGTGAGGTAGCTCAGATCTTCATCATGGAGATAGTGAGGTTGCATGGTATCAACAAGAAGATCATATCCGATAGAGATGCCAATTTCACTTCTAGTTTTTGGAAGGAGTTATTTTTATGCTTGGGGATAGAATTAGCCTTTAGTACCGCTTATCTCCTGGATATATATGGACAAACCGAGAGGGTTAATAGGATTCTTGAGGACATGTTGAGCATGTATGTCATGCATCAACAAAGAAAGTGGGTGGAGTACCTTCCACTGGTAGAGTTTGCATATAATAATGGGTATTAGGAATCATTGAAGATGAGTCCATTTGAGGCTCTATATGGGAAGAGTTGTAATACTCTTATTAGATGGAGTGACCTAGTGTACATGGTGCTAATTGGATAGGATATGTTGGCTAAGATGGAGCATGAGATGCGGGTTATTAAAAATAATTTGAAGGCAACATAAGGTAAGTAGAAGAGTTATGCATATAGAAATAGACCTTTCAAGGAGTTTCAGGTTGGGGAGCATGTGTACTCATGCATAAAGACCAAGAAGAGCTCCTTGAGGATTGGATCATGTGCCACATGTTATAGGAAAGTTCTGCATAGTTAATTTGCAAGGTATTTCTGAAATGAATTCCAACAAATGACTCCTTTGGTGATGCACAACCTTATATTTATATTTGATTCAAAGTGTTGAGTTCACTTAATCGACTTCTTATTCATTGAATAAATGAAGCACAGGCAATAATAAGTAGGAAAATCACGTATGTGTATAATAGAAGAAAACTATTTTGCAATGTCTTTGTTAATTTCTGCCACATATATGGAAAATATGGATGAGGGTTCCTCCTCTCTTATCATCATTGAAGGTTCTTATTAAAAGTGCTCGACATCGCAAGTTTTGCAAGACTTTTGGAACACTTGAAAAATCATTGGTTTGTTATATCATGTCATATGTTTCCTATGATTTTCATTCAATTTTATTTATTTATTTGGGGGAAAATTTGGCTTTCATAAGAAAATTTCTCTCTCGGGGTTTTCATGAAGGCAGGTTTTTTTCTTTAAAATAATTTATTTAAAATTATTGAGGTTTGAAGCCCAATACCCAAAGTCCCCCATTCTATGAAAATACACTATAGGAGTTCATCATTTATCAAGCTAACACCAAATCACAAGAAGGCTTAACACATATTGCAAAACCAAGAGGAGAGCCCATGGAGGGGCTAACACTATTGCACAACACATCAATGGTTTATTAACTATGGATGAATACAAAAACTTATAATGTGTCATCTTTAATTGATATGGGATTTATGTCTATTCGCATTACAAAAGGGTCGTAGAGAAATTTTCTGCCTGTATCACCTTCTCCCTATTGCAAATTAATCTGGACACTTTGATACAGTGGTAGTCTCGCTTCATAATAGAAATTGCAAGAAGGGGCGACAAGAGTAAGATTCTAGGATTTCAAACCCTTCTTCATCTAATTTTAAGAACTTCAACGATACTCACTCAGCAGCATGAATAAACAAAACTAACTTTCCTTGCCACCTGTAAAATTTGAATATTGAACTAAGACGGGATCGTAACATATAACTCTTGGGAATTTGCAAGGAAAGTATCAAAAATTGTAGCAGAAGAGATGACAGAAGATGTAGAGAAGAACTTTGAGAAGGGCATGGGAAAACTCTTCCACTCTAAATTTTCCTCAACTCCCACCAGTGATACAGGAACCCCTTCTCCCAATGATTAGGATCTTAGGGGGAGCCCCCCAAGATCTAAAAAATTGAAATGGATCTTAGGGGGGAGGCCCCCAAGATCTAAAAAATTGAAATGCCAGAAGAAAAGCGAAGAACACTCAGTAAACAAAACCACATTTTTTTTTTAGTAAAACAGATAGTAACTATAAAAGCTACATTGTGGTGGACAATATGTAATTTTACAAAATACAACTTGTTACTTATAACCTTTTTTGGTTACAATACCATAGGTAAATTCCATGGGTGGGTAAATACCATGTGTGAATGAATACTATGGTTGGATGTCACAATACCATGGGAAAATACCATGAGTGAATTAATACCATGGGTGGATGCCACTTACAATACCATGGGTGGATACCACTTACAATACCATAAGTAAATTCCATGGGTGGATGAATACCTTGGGTGGATTCCATTTTCAATTCGGATCATTCCTCCCTCCTTAAGAAGAAATGGTCCCCATTACGTGAAGTTCCCTCTTGTGAATCTTTTTTTGAATATGAAGAGCCACTGAAGACAAGGTTTTTGTGTGGTTAACCCATAATCATGATGAATGAAGATCCGAGGATAGAGATACCCTGTAACGCCTATGACCAACTGTGCTACTGATAGTGTGAAGCCTAGCGAATGGACTTTGATGAAGCGTGGGTTTGTGGATGACCCATAACCATGACAAATGAAGATATGAGGATAGAGATATTTTGTAATGCTTGTGACCAACTGTGATACTAACAGTGTGCGGCCTATAAAATGGACTTTAATGACAAGGATTTTGTGCGGTTGACCCATAACCGTGATGCTGACTGTTGATAAAGTAGCAGGTGCCTACATAGTCTGGGGTGGGAGGAAACATCTCCAAATAACCCAAGCCAAATGCTGCTATGTTGAAACTAATGAATGTGAAGCAGGTGCCTCCAAAATTCAGGTGGGAGGGTACATCTCCAAAGGGAGCCCGCTTCGAATGCTGCTCCAGATTTAAACTGGACATAACTCAATCAATATAACTCAAAATCTTTATTATAACCTATTTTTGGAAACATAATTACCATTTTGCATCTTCCCATGTGATGAGCCTCATAAATGGGTAATTATATGGGCTCATTTTACCTCCTAACCTAGTCAAATCAACCATTCTCTTAGCTTATTGTATGATTTTCTGATTATATTTATGCTTATGGAGTGAGTTGAGTTAGTTATGATGCCATGTGATTTAACATGTGTTTAATGCAGATTATTGATGAATTTTGAGTTCAAAGTCAAGGATCCAGTGGACAAATGGTAGAAATAACTCAAAGTGGACAAAGGAGAGGATTTATAGGAGGGAATCCCCCTCATTTATTACTCCTCACTTTGAATTCCCCTTCATTCAGCTCAAAGTACAAGCAGCCAAATCATGCATTAGAAGGTAGCCGAGCAAGTGGGCGATGACTGATGATTATCTCGAGTTTTGGGTGCCAAGCCTCCCTGATTTTAAGGAAGTTGTTGGTAGCTTCATTTGTATAAGTAGGGAGGCCTAGGGCCTCACTAGGGTCAGATTTTTGTTGGATTTTTTCTTATGTAAACTCTGATCAACTTCGAGCTTATTATTGTGTGACAGTTTCATGTAATCTTGTTATTGTTTTGGAAATAAAGATGGAAGCCTTTTTGAGTTAGCACTGAGTTACCTCAAAGGGCTGAAGCTCTTGGGTTAGGGCCCAATCCAAGCAACCAAGCTCCTATTTACTTGTATTTGTATGTTTTATTTCAGTTTGTAGATTAGGTTGGTGTTAGATGTATTTCTTTTATGGTTAAGAATAGATTGCTTTTGATGATTCAATAGTTTGCTTCTATTTGTGTTTCTATAGCAGGTTAAGCGGTGATAAAGAGAAGATTCCAAAGGCTAGCAACAGTGCCTTGGCCTCTCTTCCTCCCTTTGGGACCATGATTTGAGGCAAAGACCCTCTTGCTGCCCCAAAAACACAAATTTTCCTCATTCATAGGACTTCTAGTGTTTGCAGGTTTTTAGTAGGTTAATAGTCAAGCTTTGCTTTGCTTCAGATCTTCTTCATCATGCTCACTTATTTATTTGCAATATTTTTCTTTCATGCTTTCATTTCTTGCAGCATTTCTCAGCATTTCCTTTCATAGATCATAGTTTAGACTAGTTTGATGCAAAACTTTGTTTTTCTAGATGCACTCATTTCATTGCTTGTTTGATCTTATTGGTTGACTGTCAGTTCCTTTGCAGTAGATCTCTTCTAGCAGTAGACTAACCTATTAGCCATCCCATCCTCCATCTGATCCATGCCCTACAAGTCACCCTAGTTTCACCTCAATTATGCCTTAGTTTCCTACATTTTCAATAGAACTTCTTCCTCTCTCCTTGAGCAAACCCAGTCATCTTCCTCTCTCCCGGTGATTCATGGTAGACCATAGGTGCTCTAACACCTTATTCCAACCTTAATCCACCTTTTTCACCCACTCTCACACCCCCAAAACAGTGAAAACTTCTCTCGGCCTCCTCCTGTAGGCCTCTTGTAGAATGTTGTTTTTCCTCCTGTAGATTTGTTGTGTCCTCCTGTAGATTTTCTTGTAGGCTTCCTTTTGAAGGACGAGTGTGGGAAAAGCCTCCAGAAGGCCACCTGAGACCTCCCAGGACCCATCCACACCATCCTACATCCTCTCAAGTACCAAATCCACTTTCCAACACCACCTATTTGTTGCCACATTCACACACAATAAATTATATGCATGTCAAATTCACATAAGAAAACATAAAAATCCAAAAAGATGTTTTTTGCTTATTTACTTCCAGAAATAGCTTAGGTAGATGTTGTTTACTTCCTTGAATAGGTAATGGCATTCCTTTCATGGTTTTCAGAGCACTTTCTGCAAAAGTAGGATTAGTTGGTTAATTAGGGTTTACTAGATTTGCTTTACATTTCAGTCTTTCTCCTTTCTGCAGTTAGAGTAGCATCTGTAGAGTAATCTTTCTCTCCTTTAATCACATATAGAGCTTCTTCTGGAATCCGAAGTTGGCTTGAGCTCCTAATGATCTTGTGCCGGCTGACCAAGTGATAACCTGCAGTAAGAACTAGTACTTGTGCATACAGCACCGACGCTTCCAAGTTTGTTACGAACTACCGGGTTGATAAGAGTAAAGTAGGCAGCCCAGGAGTTGCAGCATTATTGCTGCAATAATGGTGCTCACCACTTTTTGGCGCCATTTTCGGGGAAGTGTCAGAGTATTCTGTGATTACTACTTTCTTCTATTTTCTATTGCAACATTATGCTAATAGTTCATTTCAGCAAGAGTAGACTAGTCATTTCCTTTTCTTTCAGTTCTGCATTTCCTTCCTTTCCTCTTCAATTCTGCAAATCTCATTTCAGCAAGTTCATTTCAGTTAGTTGCAATTTGTTTTGTTCATTCACAATTTCAGTTTCTGCAGGTACTTTTAGTGTGGGGAAAAAGAAACAAAAACCAACCAAAAATATTTGCTTTCATGCCTCGTAGGAATAGAGATAACTCAGGAAAATTCTTGCCTAACACCCCCACTACTTCACAGCCAACCTTCTCTCTTATTCAGTGGTTGCGATCAAGAACAACCCTTAGGTGAACAACCAGACATATTTGAAGAACCTATAGGGGAAGAAGAAGAAGAAAACATTCCTCTGGAGCCAATGGCTGAAAACAGAAATGATGGGGGCAGTACCTCTTCTTCCAATTCATCCATTAAAGGTGAAATTGGAAACATGCTGGAAGACTTCAAGAGTGAGATGCTGCAGATTCTTGCCATGTAAATGGATACCTTACATATCAAAAGAAAACAAGAGGAAGCAGAGAGGGCTTTGGCCATTTTTTGCCCTAGATGCACTAGGAGGAATCCTAGGAATGAATGCCCATTGAACTCTATAGGGGTTTGTTCAATCTGTGAAGAAAATCATTCTACAGACAAGTGCCCGTCCTTGCCCGAACTTAAATCTGTTTACCAAGGGGCCGAAGGAGCCACTGAACAGATCTATTACATAAACCAAAGGAGGCTACATGGACCTAGACCATATTAGCAGGGGATGCAAGGGACATCTCAGGCATACTACAACCCCAACCAAGTCACATCCATACCTTCTTGGGGCCCCCTTGCTCATCCTTTCTGGTCCACACCTCCTCCTTGGTCCTTCACAACTCCATATCATGCCCAACCAGCCACCCATTCATTTTAACCCTATGCTTAGCCGCAACCTCAGTGGAATGCATCTCATCAGGGGTGGAGGCCCCAATACATCTCTCTTCCCACTCCTCTACCTCCACCACCTGCCCAACCACAACCCCATCCACATCCATCTCAAATATACACTCCCACTCAACTACCTGTACCACCATTTCCAAACCCACACATTGAAGTAGCTCAACCCATTTACAATACTGAGGTACAACACTTCTGAACAACTCCTCTTGAGCTCAATGGTATTCACCATAGCTCAGGAAGAGTATTGCAAAAAAGAGATTATATTGATATCATTGAAGGACCACGTCCAGAAAAAGAAGATTCAAAAGAGAAGATCAAAGAACCATGGGATGTGCTTGATGAAGAGAAGACATCCAAATTAGAGATCAAGAGAGCTCCCTCATGGTTACCATCAAATCCTCCATGTATTCAAGAGAAAAATCAGCAAAAAGAGGAAGATGTGAAGGTCATGGTAGAAGAAGACATGAAGAATGATCCAGATCAGCAAAAGGACCAAGGA